>VZRE01003117.1:232009-277714 GCA_013396775.1 Cephalopterus ornatus | reverse complement strand
CGGCCCCGCCGCCCCACGCCGGCGGGAGCCCCCGGGGGAAGCTGTGCCCACAGCAGCCGCGGAGGTCCCGCTGAGGAGCGGCTGCCCCCGCCCGCCCCCGGCGCTGCCCTGGGGCGGCGCCTTCCTTTCCCCTCACACCTGTGCCCGGCGCGGCTGCAGCGCTGCCAGCCCAGCCCAGCCCGGCCCGGCCCGGCCCAGCCCAGCCCAGCCCAGCTCGGGCAGGGTGGGCAGCGGGGCTGGCGCAGGGCTCACAGCTCCGGGGTGCTGGGACAGGGCCCAGCAGGGCAGAGAACTGCGGGAGCTGAGCTCCTGCACAGGGAAGTTGTACAGAGATGGAGCGATGCGAGAAATTCTTTGATGCAGAAATTCATCTCTCTCCATTTTATAGAGTAATGCTTTGAAAGATATATTAAGGGATAGAAATTAGATCTTGTAATGAAAGATTTAACGTGCCTTATATATTGACAGTAGGTTGAGTCTGACTGCAAGGAGTACTTTCCCTGGAAAAGAGCACTTCATTGGAGAAAGCTGTTTAACCGAGGCAGCAATGGCTGTGGTTTATGCCTGTGTAAGGGCCAGATGCCGATCATAAGACTCTCTTCTAACCACAGCATCAGTAACACAATTAATTACTTGTGAAGGTAAAACAATCCCATAGCACTTCTTTTATGTGTCTTTCATGTGTATGACAACTTCATTGTCTCTGAAATGCTCGTGTCTTGGGATAAAGAATTATTTATTGGGGTTAAGAATTTGTTTACTCCATAATTTCAGACTACTGCTGGCTCAGAAATTTTAAGTGAGCAGAAACAAGAACTTGACTGCAGTGTTAAAGGCACTCAATCTCTCAAAACCACTTGTGAAATTTACGATTTTTCATTTCTCTTACATTCTGAGGTCAAATGCTCATTTTGTGACCTGCCACTGTCACTTGCTCTCCCAATTCCTCCTCACTCACTTCTACCATTTTCCAAAATTTCTCCAAACTACATCCTTTGAATAAACTTTACAGCATGTAGCACTGAACAGCACATCTGGATTGGGAGCACTATGCCAGTTTCCTTCAAATACATGCAGTTTTTTCTGTTCCAATGCTCCAGGCGGGGGAAACTGTCACCAATTCCCCTGAAAAAGCACCATCTGTAACTCACCCTGCAGCCTCCCCAAAGAGGGGCAGCCTAGCTGAATGCAACAGCTGGCTTCACATGGCCCTGAATTTGTATGCATACAGATCACACAGAATGAACAGGAGAAGTTGGAATCAGATTGACTGAAGGTGGGACACTCAGCAGGGAGCTGCACAAGGTGAGTAGCAGACAGTGTTGCTGACAGTATGAAGCTTCATGTCACGTCTAACTCAGCCTCCCTTCACAACCTCAAAGCCCTTACTTTTGCAAGACTCAGCACCTTAGAACTACAATTTACATATAAGCATCAGCAGGGAATTTGTCTTCTTGTTCTGCGAGGCCAACAGAGAAGCACAACAGAAGATTGAGACTGTTTCTCCCATGGAGTAGTGTGGAATCTTATATTTTATCATAACAAAGAAAAACCAGCAAAAGCTTCCAGGCCAAACTGACTGCTGTCAGTCGGATGCCCCTCTTCTAAAAACAGATGGTCATGCTCGATGTTCAGGACCAGCCCAGGTTCACAGCTGCCTCAGAACTCCCGGGAGATCTAAAGTAAACCCTTTTAGACTCACCTTTCCAGAGGTTCCCAAGTGTAGCATGCAATAAGGATCCTTTCGTCTGGTTGATACTAAGTTTGTAATAATATTTGGTTCCTCTAACTGCTTCTTTAGTGCAAATCAATCGTTTTTGTTGTGCTAGCCCACGAAGTTTTACTTCATTTTCCCAGTCAGAGAAAAGCATGTCTCCATGTATTATTAGCTCAGTGACATATCCTAAGTTAGCAAGATATGTTCCCTGTCCTGTTTTTTCTTTACTTTTGATGATAGGAAAGCAATTTGGAGTCTTTGGATTTTGATAGTCCTACCTGCTATGCATGAGATACTTAGACACCGTTCCAGCAGTTGAACAATATATGAGAGTAAGATTGCTTGGCGCTCTCCAAATGCTCCAGACAAAACTGAGCACTACTGAGCTGACTTTTCACCTACTTGGCATGACAGAGCATGATTTTATCTACTCTTAGATGCTGGCTCTGCAGCTGGGACATCACACAACTCAGTGACCCTACTACTCAGTAGCCTTGCTACTATCACAGCTCTGTGCAGTAACCAGAGCACAGTGAAGGTTTTCTGTCTCTCAACCTCTTCAGGATGACTCATGAATGCAAAACAAAGGTACATTGTGTCAGCAGGTGCTATATAACAGGCAGGGAAGACTCAAGTGCTTCAACTATTTTAACCATGCTGTCTGCCCGTGTATCCCACAGGGAGATTGCTTCTCCCTGGAGCAGTATTGCAAGTATTTTATAGGTGGACTTTTCCATATCAGTGCCACATCAAAGAACATTTATGGACTGCGAGTTTATTTCTCCTTTGTTCTAGCTGCTGTATAGAGCTGGTATATGGCTCTGGGAATCCTGTTAGACTGCAGATTTTGGTTAGAGCTCAACTCCTTTTTCTATAGTTAACAGTGCTGTATATGTAAAACAAGTGAACACTTAAAATGACAAAACACTTAAAATACAAAAAATTAGAAGTGCATTGAAGCAATTCAAAATTATGTGTTCTAGAACGTATGTCAGGGTGCCACACAGCAATGTTTTGTCACCTTGGGAAATAGAGCTAATGTTAGTAATAAGAAAGAGATAATCTTACTTTTATTACTAAAAGGCACCTTATTTGCTTATCATCAGAATTCAGAAACTGCAAGATCCTCTTTGATTTACACACACATATTTTCCTATCCTCTCACAATACAGTAGAGTCACTGTTGCCTGAAATCCTTAGCTATGCACTTTTTAAGCTTAAAAAATTGCTGAATTCTCAAGTGAAAATTTAAATCTAAAGCAAACCTGTGAGATGTTTTCAGTGTTTGAGTCATTTCCCCCTGCTGGAGATACCGACGGCCCATTTCAGCATAGTTTTCCTTAAAACCATCTGTAGCATTTACTGTGGTTTAATTTAACAGGAGGATTGAATTTGCAGTGCAGAGCAGCTAGTGTTGACCAAGAAACTCTATGAATTTACCTCTGGCTCTCCCAAATCACCACCAAGTCTTTGTCCAGAGGCACTACAGCAGGAAGGATAACTCTAAAGTCATCATGTGGCAGGACAGAGAAAGAAACAAAGCCATGAAAAGATATCAAAAAAGCATAAAGAAAGATGGACTCCACAAGGATCTTAAGTGAAAACAACATTATTCAATGGAAGGTCAAAAAGGGAAGAGGGAGAACAGATGGGCTTATTATTAATGTAAGAGATGCTAACACAAGCAGAAAATAGAAGTCTCAATATCTATTCAAATCATAACTTAGTTGGCAAAACAACGACTTTGTGAAACAATTGACAAGTGGACTAGCCAAAGGAGCTTTTTCAACAAGGAGAGAAAGATGTACAATCTGTTCCTCTTTATCAGACATACCCACACCAACTCTGAAGTCCATTTCTCTGAGTGAAGTACATCTGGTGAAAAATCTGTGATGAGAATGTACACTTACTTTTTAAGTCAGGAGGATATGGGAGGCACAGGTTTTCAAGCAGCCAGCAAAACCATCCCAAGCTCTAGTAGCACTAAGGGGATTTTAATCAACTAACAACTATTCGGAAAGGATATCTACCAAATGATAGACTGTCTAGGAAGACATGGAAATACAGGTGATATGATGAACATAAAGTGGATTCACAATCTTTGGCTGAAGAAAGGTTCTGAGAAGGAAGCAGAAACTGATGATTTCAGAAAAAAAGAACTTCAGTAAGTTCAGTTATTACAAGTCCCAAGGAAATTAAACCTAGGGCAGAAATACAGTTCTTTCCTTGCTTCAGGAGAAAAGTAGTTTCACAGGAAACTATTTCATGATAGAGAAGGTGTGGTCTTCTACTACACTTTTACTAGTAGTATCATAAGTCATTAGTTTGTCATTACCTTCAGTTCAAAAGAGATACTTATAGGAGATGAAAACTAGGACCAAGCTAGTAAATGCAGGCAGCACAACACATATACAAAGGCTGCAGTACAAAATTCAAAGTAATTAGTACATGACAATGCAAGCAACTCTTTTAAAAATATAAATACAGCAGCAGTCAGAAGAATTGAACTATCAGACAACTACTGAACGCAAGTAAAGGACAAAACAGAAAATAAACTTGAAATTAACTATTTAATGCACTTTTTTTACAGCATTCTTTGCTAAAGAATCATCTGTGACCAGGTGTCTATCCTAATTAATAGCAAGGGCACAGAGGTAAGCTCTTTTCTTTTAACAAGGTGGAGCAATGTTGGAGAATACTTGGGATAGGTCTGACCATAGTAAATGACAGCGCAGTAACCACACTTCCAGAGCAGGCTCATTCAACCTCTGCCATCAATAACTATTAAGAACTCAGGGGATGGACAAGTGACAAAAGACTAAAGGCTAAAATAATGTCTCTTTTCAAGAAGATAATGGGGAGAAAGAAGGGATGAAGAATTATGGATGAGTCTGATTTCATTTGTTTGAGAAAACAGAAGTACCAAAATTATTTGTAAAGATCCAGAAGATAACACTTGATTAAACAGTCAAGACAGATTTGCTGAGAACAAATTGAGTCAAGCAAATCTCATTTCCTCTTATGACAGTCCTGTGGACCAAGGCAAAACAATACACATCATTCATCTTGATGGTATGGAAGCATTTGGCATGGTCTCTCATAACATTCTCACAAGAGATAAAAGGAAACCAGGTACAGGTGAAACAAATAGATTGTACAATTTTGCAGCTCCTTTATGTTGTTCACCATACGCTGCACAAATTAACCGTAACAGCATAAAAGGTGTAGCAGCCCAGGGCAGAGCCCATAAAATCAGGATTGCCACTTTTGGTCACAGTAGTTGTACCACTTTGTTGCTTGAACCCAAATACTTGTACTTTAGGGACTTTATTGGTGTCTTGCATCAGTTACTCTAACAGTAAAACCAGAACAGTGTGTGGAAGCTCTCCAAGACCAATGCCCAAAGACAGCATGCACCCATGTGACCTAAAGGTCATCTGGACCAATTCATACACCAAAGAGCGTTTTGGAAAAATTTCTGGTGTTTCAGCTCATTGAGTTATGGCAAGCAAAACAGAACATCTGAATACCAGTTGCTTACATGTAATGCAACTGGTTTTTGCATCAGGTCTAGATGGGCACTTAAAATGTGTCATCTTCAATATAGGAAGGATTTTTTCCAACTATGATCTCAGACATCATCACGAATGGCTGTCATCACACCAAACTGGATCAGTCTGGGATGAAGTTCGCTTTCTGCATAGTAGGACATATGGTGATGTGCTTTGGGTTTGTGCCTAGATCAGTGTTGATACCACACCAGGGTTTTGGCTGTTGCTGAAGAGTCTGCACAGCATTGAGGCTTCTCTCACTGCTTCCCCTGGGGTTGGGCATGAGGCTGAGAGCAAACACAGCCAGGACAGCTGACCCAGACTGACCAAAGGGATGCTCCATACTTGCGGGAACAAGCTGAGTCAAGCTGCACCTGCATTCAGTTAGTTAGAATCAAAAAGGAGTCTTTCAACCTTGAGGGGTGTTTTGACAAAGAGAGTGCTGTGTTCTCAAAGTGGAAAACCCCACAATGGTCTGCATGATAGCGTGCATGCTTTTTTCCCATAGCTGAAAATAGTCACAACATGATATGAGTGTAAATGTGTGGAATCAAAACACCAGTTTAGCAAGATCCTGGGAATTTTAGTTAACTGAATGACAACACCAGGTGCTGTTCACCAAAGAACACTAATAAAAGGGAAACACAGAGAGAGATCTGCAGAGAATCCCGAAAACCAAATGGTGTGTGTGCAGCCTCATTTTTTCATTGCCCATACCATACCATGTGCCATTGTGCTCAGCAATAAACACAGAAGGGAGGAGGAACAAGCAGGGACATTCATGGTCATTCATGTTTATCTTTCATGTTTATCTTTCCAAGGAACCTGTTGCGAGGTCTTGCTTTCCAGGAAGTGCCTGGACACCTGCCTGCCAATGGGCAGTAGTGGATGAAATCCTTTGTGCTTTTTTTTCTGGGACCAGCATTTGCTTTCCCTGTTAAACTGTCATTGCCTCAATCCATGAACCTTCCTGCCTTCCTACTGTTTTCTCCCCATCCCATGGGAGAGGGGAATGGGTGAGGGGCTGGGTGGGTGCTTGGCTGCTGGCCAGCATCAACTACAGCACACCAAGAGGAAACTGCCTTTTGCTGAACTGTCAGAGCCCGGGCAACAGTTTAAACCCTACACAATGGGGCTCTGCAGTTAGTTGGTTAACTACATCTGTAGAAACAGTCTGAGAACTAATGTTGAGGTAGGGTATGCATGAGCCTGTATAATCAAAAATATATACTATAATTGAATTCTTTCAAAACAAAACCCATCTAGAAGACTTCATTTATTTGAATTACACAGACAGTTTGAAATATATATTGGATTCAACTGTGAAATTCATTTTGGATGAGGCAAAGAAGTGACATCCTACAATATATTTTTTGTTTGCCATTCAACAGAAAATTCAATTTGTGCCAAAGATATTCTCATTTAACATGAAAAAATAGCACACATTCTCTAAAAAACGTTTAAGAATAAAATCCTCACTTGAATGAGAAATAAATTCAAGCTTAATTTATACAAGGCCTACACTGCAATAATATCACTTAATTGAATAAGACATTTTCAAGTCCCACTAAACATGAAGCACAACTGATCTTTTAAAACCATAAAAAAAACATTTGAAAGCATCTTCAGATCACAGTATCACACATACATGAAATCTTAAGTGCTCAGTTATGTATCTGTTATCACCTTATCAATGCTCATACACAGTTACATCAACTGCTGAGCCAGACATAGATATGTAATTGCACATAGAGAACCAAGGGTTAGGATTTTCTGCATTAATCCCAGCCACTGTAGGGCAGCTTATGGAATTTTTCTTATAAGAACAAGCACTCATCTCTCTGATGCTTCTTTCATACAGAGATGGCATGAGCCACTGACCAAATGTTCAGAAAACAGTCGATAGATTTGAAAAATATATTCTAAGATATTTTGACAGCCGCACACAGAATTATTGTTACTAACAACTCTTTGGCAGCCCACAGACCAAAATTCAGTTTTAATACAGCCCCCTTAATTACTTTTCTCAAACCCTATAAAGCAGATGCATTTTTAAGTATCACTAACCTCTTCAGCACTGTCATTTCTGTTGTCCAGCAGGGAACAGTTTGAGGAAAACACAGCTTCTATCTACAGAAATTCAATCCCATACTTGGTAAGGCTTTATCTGCACCACAGTAGGATGCACAAATCACACTAATAGTACCAAAGCTAGTTCACAATCCAAATTCTGAATGATAAATCATTTCCCGAAAAATCTTTTTTCAAGTTAGGCGAGTGTCTTGGAACAGAAAATTATTTAGAAAAGCGAGGAAAAAGTACCTCGTATATTTTGAACTAAAACATTACTTCTAAAACTGGAAGCTAGAAGAATACTTTTTATGTGTTTCTGAAAAGTTTCATCAATGGATCTTTAATTTGGTGCTTAAGAATATATTTGAAAGTAATGAGGAATCTGATTCCTTGTTGTTTTGGCTAAAGGGGGCCAAAGAATTTTTTCAATTAATATGTGAGGAAAAACTAGAGAGGGTTTATGAGGCATCATCAGCATCTTAAAATTGTCCCATAGAAAAATTCAAAGATTTTAAGAAAAATCTTCTTAGCAACAAAATTGGGCTTTGTTGAACATTAACACCTTAATGTTAATTAATCTACAGGTCAAAACAAACACATTGCTAATACAATAAACATGACAGTATCTCTACATCTGATTCTGAAAGCAATCAGGACCCATTGTGACATATACATATAATATATATAGTCTTAAATTCCTTAGGAAGATTACCCACAACAACCAACACAAAACCTCCACACCCAACATGGGTTTGAAGGCCACTGGCTACAACATTCACTGTTGAACAAGACTGGTACTACTCGACGTAACTGAAGTCCTAAGTGATTACTGTGGGCAACCTGGGATCATCTTTTTATAGTTTTCAACATCCCAGTATCAAAACCATTTCATAAACATTAGCATTAGTCCAAACTTCCAAAAATCTCCACCTTTTTGTAAGCCATCATCTTGCCCACAAACAGAAGAAAACATCAAGAATGTATTTTCAAAACAAATAAAATTGTCCAAACAGACAAAAGAAAAAGGTCTGTCTTAAATAGAACTACATAAATGTTATTTTTCCCTTGGAACAGATAACACTGGAAAACTGATATGACTGAAAAGTATTAAGATTTAAACACTTGCCTCCAAAAGATAATTATCTTCAAGTCAAGCATTAAAAAGTTAAACAAGTTTGCAGGAACTATACAAGTATTGCCTCTTTTATAGCCTGACAACTGTAACAAAAACTGTGTTCAGAATTGGTTCATATTTATTAACTGTAAGCAATCTAAATCATTCACATACAACAGAAATTTGCACATCCTGAACCTTCAACCCATGGCATTTCAGCCATCATGATCCTCAGTAAGGCCTCTCAGAGCATTTGTAGTCTCCACTTAGACTAAATCCATCTCTAACAACCAGGAATAATTTGGTGGACAATAAGGTTCCTTTTGCAACTCTTTGCAAGGCTGCTCGTCAGCAGGAAGAAAACTACAGATAAGGAATGCTGCAAGGGGCACTGAATCTCACTGTTGGGAAGCAGAACAAGCCTACCTACCCCAGTCTTTCATAGCAGCTGCTGCTCACTGTTATTTCAGGAGCAACCTTCTCATCTTGACATCAGAGCGCTTAATACAAGGGGAAAAGATCAGTAATTATACCCCAAAAAAGAAAGGCAACTTTTACTTTAAGGGCTGGTAGTCTTTCTTAGCAGCCATAGCTGTAATTCTAACAAATGACAGCGTTCCACTTAAATAAGCTTTCTCTAAACATTTGAATATTCATGTTCAGTCAGTTATGGTTTTCTTCAAGATCTTAGTGTCTTGCATATAGTTTTTTTATAGCTGCATATCCTGAATAAGAAAGAACCATGCATAATTAACTGACAGGCTTGCCCACTGCATTTCTCCTCCTTCCATAGTTATGTTCAACATAATTTTTGATAAAAACGTTTTGCAAGTACACTTCAAAGTGAACTAGGTGCTCCAAAAAATACTGAAACTAACTTGCTTACTATATTTGAACCAAAGTGTTGAATACCTAAGTTCTAATGACTTTCTGTATTCTATGCCATACTAAATTTAACTGCCAAGAAGTGCAGTGCTTACCAGTGAACAAAGGCGTGATGCTTCACAGTAATTTCCTGAACAGGAAATGAAAGGCTACAGATAACGCTGAGCTGTGAATCCTTGACTTTCACTGCATAAGACTCAAGTTCTTATTAACTGATGAGAGATAGCACACTGACGATATTAAAACCAAAATCTATACCGATTCAGCTGTCCAGAGTTTGTTCACAACTGGTGAGAGAAGTTTAATCGGCTCCCAAATTATCGTAACAAGTTGATTTATCTATTAAAGCCTTTTTGTATTACTTGTATTTGCTTAGGGTGGCACAAATAATGTTTGTAAAAGTAAACTGCTCCAGAAGAAAAGAAAGCTCCACCATATCCCACACATCAACCACCCAGAGAGGAAAAGCATGTTCCACTCTGTAATATACTCCCACTGACCTTCATTACTAACAAAATATATAATATCCATGGACTAACCATTAGCTCTCCCTTCTATATCTCATGTTCTTATATCAACAACCAGACAACTAGATTTTTTCTCTAAATATGATTTAATTAAAAACACTAAATCAGCTTTGACTTTTATTTTATATATGTACAATAGTTACCAAGTAATGAATACACTTAATCAATTATGTTAAATTTCACATAACATCAAAGGACATCAGCATGGCATGGAATAAGCTCAATGCCTTTTGCAGATACAAAAAAAAAAAAGCAATAATGTTAATTGTGATTATTATTTTGGTTTGTTGGTTGTTTTTTTTTTTATAACCTGCTCATTAATTCTCCAAATAATGTTGCCATAAAAAACAGTGTAGGTAGTTAATTGATCAGTTAATATATTAGCAAATATGAGCATTTGTAAAGTTTGCAAGAAATCAATTGCAAAATTACCTCAAGTGTAGAACTGAATGTATTCACATGAAAGTTACCTGCAGTTAGAAAAATTTTGAAAAAGAGCCCAGGCTGAAGCTGTGCATTAATTTGGTCAAACTGATTCATATGAATGAACAGTCAAGTTTATTCAGATATTGAAAATATGACTATCCTTTTTATTATTCACAAACATTTGTGTATATACTGTGTGTATGTGTGTAAATATATATATGTATATATAAAGTGAAGATATGTTAATGTAAAAATATACTGTTCATCCGCTCCCAGTTACACAAAATTCAGTATTTGGACATTAAACTATGTAAGTATGAATGTCCATTTCAAATCTACATTCAACCAGCAACAAATACTTAGAAGTATTTTTGTAAACATTTGAGATAGGGAAATCCATTTACAAAACAATCTTCCTTTAGTACATCAGCATCTCTTCAGCTTGAAAGTTTTGTACAGCAGCTTCAGCTGGCATACTGTGAATCTGCTCACATCAAAGAGCTCACACTGTCTTAGATCAATATGTGTGAAAGCTCAGCAAATGCAGAATTTTCAAATCCATTCTTAATCACCATCCATTTCCAGTTTTCCAGCAAAAAGAAAATGCACTTGGCTACAAAAATATTAAGGAATGTTATTGAAAACAAAAGGCTAAATTGGTAGAAGAAACTACAAAAATAGTTAAGTTGAGTCATGTTGTAAAGCTTTAATGCAAAAGCATTACAGTACAGATTTTCTTTACAACCTTAAAGCTTAATCAACACCAAATTTAAATATCCATCTCTCAAGTGCTTGAAAAAAATGTGCTCTGTAAAAGTCTTTCTTCAATGAAACCAACTGAAGTTACGCAGGTGTCAGGCTCTGGGTCTCAGACATCTGCTGAGTGCTGTCTTGTGTTCCATTGGCAGCAATTACAGGTGTTGAGATACTCTGATATAGCGACGCTGGACAACTCAACTCAGCTCCACTTTCATCCTCTCCAGTATCTGAATCCGGTGTTACAGAACTGCTTTCTATCCCCAGAATCTCACTAACTGCTTGAGGCAATTCCTGGAAAGGAGGAGGTAGGAGAAAATATTACAAATCACTGTAATTAAATGAAAAAAGTTAGTAACAACAAGGTCCTCCTCTGTCCATTGAACACCCAGCAAGTAATCATTCATCTGAATTTAGCTATACTGAAGCTACTCTCTCAGCATTACTTGCATTACAGTTACCATTTTCTGTAGCTGCTTTTCAAATAGACAGCAAAGGGAACAGGCTCAAGAATCAATTCCTGATTACTAATATTACCTTCATTACAAAAATAAAAGTCTAATCAACTATTATAACTACACTTCATGGTATTGAAATTAGTTTTAGCAGGTTACCCATTAGTTTCTGCCTAATAAATCTGGTATGCCTAACAAGTCAGAAATGCACCTCTGAATTCGTTTTCTTGAACACACTGAACATCAAATTTCTTGCAGTGAGGTTATCTAGTGAGAGGTGAGAAATCACAACCAAAACACACAATCCAGCTTTCCCCCAGTGAACAGTATTACTCTATAAAATCAACCACTTTTGCCTACAGACTTTCAGAATAAAGGTGCTGCACAGCTATTGTTTTTTAACCAGGCATTTAGTTATATCACAAGTCATACATGAACACTTACAGCTAACTACATACTTTTACTGTCTATAAATATTCACAGTAGATATATTCAAAATATCTTTACCTTGCAATTCATCATCTGCATGGAAATCGCTTCTGCTTTGCAGAGTATATATTCCACATCAATTTTCATTGACAATTCATTGATATGCTAAAAACACATTCACAAAGCAGAGTGAGATAAATGGTAAGTATGCTTTACTGCAAAATACACTGCATATAAGTATCACCTTATAAGCCTGCCCCTTAAGCTATGAAATGCTAGACATAGTCTATTTGCTTTAAGAAATGGCTACTCAAAGATATAGTATGCAACAGCTGGCTTTCACCAGTATCCAAGGCCTGCAAGAGGAATCCATGGTACTTCTAAATGTGACAAACTATCTAGGCCTCCTACGTACTTCCCCCAGCTCACATTTTCAGAGATAAATTAGATGACAGAAGAAAAAGCAAAAGTTAAGATTAAACATACTAAGCAGTAGTCTGAGGGGAAGAACCATTTTCCATCTGGTAATGATCTCATCACTAAGCAGACATCCAATAAACCATTTTGAAAGCATGGAGGATAGACAATCAGTTGACATTCAACCTCCTGGAAGATAATATGCATCTTTTCCTCCCCTAATGTAAACCACAATCATATTGCATTAACTGCAAAATATTAATTAATATTTAATATCGAAAACATAGCCCCATACTAGCCGCTATGAAGACAATTAACGCTACCCCAGCCAAAACCAGCATAATAATGCATAAGAACTCGGTACCTTTAATATGTCATTAAAGTCATAATGCTTGTCCATTATTTGCTGTTTCTCAGATTCTAGGATAGCACAACAAATGAGAAGATGAAAATTCTGACAAGGCAATTCTGTCCACATGACCTGTTAAAATATAGAAAACACATTTGAAATGCTTATACTTCTCCTCTGAAAAGAAAAGCAGTTCTTAGAAAATAAGTAAGTCCTCAAGCCGAGCTGCTTAACTAACAATAAGCTGTTTTTGAAAGCAATTTGAAATTTTTCAATTATTCAATTGAAATTATTTCAATTATTTGGAATTTTTCTTTTAGCCCATTAGTGACAACTGCAAGTCTGAGTCACCAAATGCTTATCTGGTTCTTTAAGACTTCTGTGTCTACCACATTGTCCACTATAATGCTATTAAGCTGCTTGAGCTTGTGGTCTTGTGAATGTGTGTTCTGCCTCAGCTCATGTGAAACAGAAGTAAATAAAACAAAAAAGTTATCAGTGTCTGCATTAAGTATGAATTGGTAGAAGTGCTCAGCAATACCTTCAAAAGGTTCCCATGGGTTATAAATAAGGTGATAAAGTTGTTCCCAATCCCCCCACTAGAAGAACTAAAAGACACGTACATGCAGGTATTGGGGGTGGGTGGGTGTTACTTTCTGACTGCAGACACACTTAGCTTTTGGTCCTGTGAAGGACACAATTAACCATTCTCGAGTTCACTGGGACTGAAATGTGCAAACTCAGGGCTAATACCCTATTTTAGCAAGTTCAGGAAAATCTTTTTTAAAAAGTATTTGAAGAGAATGTGTGTGTTGGGCATAAAGCTGGAAAAACAGTTTTGACAACAAAACCAGAAAGAAGCAAAAATTTGTTTGAACAAATTGCTCTGACAAACAGATGCAGGATTTAAGACAATGGATTTACTCTCAAAAAAGATAGGTGAGAAAGT
Source organism: Cephalopterus ornatus (assembly GCA_013396775.1). Classification (NCBI taxonomy): domain Eukaryota; kingdom Metazoa; phylum Chordata; class Aves; order Passeriformes; family Cotingidae; genus Cephalopterus; species Cephalopterus ornatus. Next base: position 264,066 of record VZRE01003117.1, on the reverse strand, counting down.
AGACTCATGAGGATTCAGTTTTACTTAATCATTATTGATGGATTACAGCCTTAAAACTGAGCAAGAGCTTACTTATACTTGACCTTTTATCACTAGTACATGTAGCGTGTAAACAGAACTGCATAAATCTGAAAGATATCCAAACCAGGTTCACTCAAAATAAGGTGCAATTAATCTTGAATGTTTCAATTAACATTCAGTTCCTTCGGTCCAGAATTAAATTTCCCATCTTTTTCAGACATCTAATATTCTCTTAAAGCATTCTCACTCCAGCAAAAAGACTGGAATGCAAATAGGCTGATTAACAATAACAATTGAATAAAAATGCCTACAGTCTACCAGCCTCAGTCTGTCTACACATTATTGTGTTGGGGTTTTTTAACTTCTACTTTATAAGGAAATATTGACAGCTGTACATTGATTTGGTTCAACATGAAATTGCTGCCAAAAAAAAATCCATACTTTTTGCTACCATTTTTGATAAACCTTTTGAAGTCTGGTGCAGAGCATGCACTTATGTATGTAAATACGGAACAGCAACATTACAGTGTGCTGAAAGAATGGAAGAAAAGCTGCATTTAAATTATAAATATAAAATAATATCAAAATATACCACTTAAGAGTGATAACTCTTTTTTTATTATTTCTTTCTGATAAAGCTGTACAAGTAAGGACACATTTGTTCTAGAGCTACCTCAGCATCCATGAATATTTGTAATCAACACTAGCATGTATGTAAAGTAACTCACCACCAGGTCATTCTGGCTTTATACTATGTGAGTGGTACTAGAATAACACTGGAGGTAGATGTGAGCTAGCTGTGTCATTTTGTTACAGAATTTTTCTTTTGGGATTCTTTTTTTTCCACCCAGCCTTCCTGAACCATCTTGAAAATGAAGCAACCCACTGTGCAATCTAAAGATTTAAGAGCTGGCTGGAATTACCAGGTGATGTTGCCTGCCCCTCCAGCGTCAAGGAGGGACTGAACTGCTCTCAATTTTGGGACATCCAAGCAGCAGGTCAGTATGCTCTCTATCTGAGCTGATACTGAGAGACAATGCTAAAATGTAAACCCACCCACAGACACAGCAATTTAACCTACATTCATATTTCCGTAAGAAGGCATTGCAGGTAACATTGCAAGTAACTGCAATCACGTAACAGCTTATCCACACAAGGTACAATGCCACCTCTCTATCGCGTGCAGCTCTGCCACAGAGCAATGGTACAACCACCCACATTTCCTACCACAATGATTATGGCTCTTGCTCAGGAGGTGGGAGAGCTTGGATTTAGCCTCTACTCCAGCTGATGAGGACTGGTATCTCCCATCTCCAGAGTGACTGTCTAATAACCAGTCTAGTGAAGAATTTTTTTCATTCATTTTTGAGATAAAACATTAGAAGTCATGAAGCCAGTGGGAACAGGGGAAAAACTACGAGTCAGAAGACAGAAATGGAGATCCACAAGAACACCCTGAAACTAGCAGATTAGATAGAAAAAGCCCCAGAAGTTCTGGAACCTCAGATGGTACCTCTCCTTCCCATTCTACCCTTCACAAATGAGTATGTCACAGGATAGTATCACCTTGAAATGGATTCCCTCAACACATGTGCTATTACAAGAGAGCACATGAGTTTTGCTCAAACCAAGATACCAAAGGAAGCAGTTAAATTTCTCCCTACTGATTACAATAGGGAAATGTCTCCTGTGCCTACAGCTTGCACATATCCCACTTACACATTTCCCTGATACCAGTGAAGCTGCATGGCTATGCACAGGAAAAAAACAACCCGCTGTAAGCTGGATTTAACTATGATAAAGGGGACACTTTTGCATAAAAACATCAATATAATATTTTAATTAGTTTGCTTTAAAAAGAAAAACAAGATAGTCCCTTTCCCATTCTGTATCTCCTAGCAAAGAAACTGAACACTTGTAGTAAACATACATTATGATGTGCAGGAAGGAACCTATAGGACTATCATATCAATAGGTTTCCATCATCTTCCTAAGAGAGGAAAAAAACGCTTGAGAGAGAAATATAGTGTGTTTCTTTTCTCTGTGCATGCATATACACACATTAAAACAGAGGTGATAAAATCATACTAGCCTAGAACTATAAACTGTAAATAAAAATATTGTTGTCATCAACTAAAAAAGAAAAATTACTGTTTTAAAAAATACTGAGAAGACAACATAATACTGGGGGTAAGAGATGAGTAAATTTCCCCACTGCATCATTATCATTTATACCTTGCCATAAGAGAATTCTTTTGGTACATATTGGTTTCCTTATTTATGAATGTTATTCATAAACTTTTCCATCCCCTGGTTAAAATACCACCTCAATAGTCTGTGACAGTAAATTCCACCAACTGATGATAAAAACCTAAAAAAAATATTTACTTTAGACAGTTTTAAATACTGGTCCTCCTCTTTATGCGACTCCTCTTTCATCAGTGGAAAAAGTGAATAAAAGCATCAACATTATTTTTCATCCCACTAGAAACAACATTATTTTTCATTATGTTACAAACTTTATGCATCTCAGCCCTGTTCTTTTCATTACCCTTCTGTTCCCCAACACGTGTAGTATTATGTCCTAGAAAATACTCCTTCCACTCATCTGAACATTTATTCTCGTTTTGAGTTTTCAGTGGATGCAGTGCCCTTGTTAAATGCATCTTAGACAATAAAACTGTACTGCTGACAAGACTTCTCAATTTTCTTGGAACAAAGAATTAAAGCGTTCAACAAAAATATTAGTTCATCTTAATTATTCCATCTGATCCCAATATTGCCTAAATCAAAAAGGATCTCATTAACCTGGATTTATTGGAACTTCAACATTTTGATGTTTTACATAATGTGTTTTGGCATCATAAGACCTTATCATCAAGATTACCTAGATCTTCTGACATCATCCTCCTTATGGTTTTGGCTGACAGTGCTTTACTCCACTTAATCTGATAAAGGCCTACCAATACCAAGGAATTAATCAAACACAGACACACAAATGCTCTTTCTTCTAGCATGAACTGTTTTCCATTAACAGTGGACTGGTATTCTCCACTTACTACTTACACTCAAGAGTCTACGTGAAGGATCCTGTCCAAAACTTTTTGAAAAAGCCAACTTATCCCCACCAGCTCCAATGAGTGGGGTTTTTTTATTAACTTCCCAAGATGTTCTTTTAGAGAATTAAACTCTTCGCAGTATGATCCACACTATTGTTCTGAAGTCCAAAAGTTGCTGGAGTGTGTGTGATGAAATATCTCCTTACCTCCCAAAGTCGAAGAATATCTTGAAAGCTAAATTCCCTTTTGAATCTGATGAGAAGCCACCGGAAGCAAAAATAAAGGTAGCCTGAGTCTTGAGATTCTAGGAATAAGAGTGTTACATTTCATAAGCACCAAATTTGGTTAAGATAACAGGTGAAAAAAAAAGTAAAAAGAAACCCTCGCACTCTACAGGTATACATTCATACCACTTAATTTAAAGATGGTAGCCCCTTTTCAAAATCAAAGATATTTGCTGGAGGATGGCATATTTTTAAAATTGACTCTGTTTTTCAATAGGCATGGAGCTATTACTGAAATTTTTAGTCATTATTAATTTACAAGTCTTGTATTTATATACTCTTACTGTTGGAATTATATTTAGACTGGTAAGGATATCAGTGCACACAGAATGCAGTAAGCTGTTTCAGTTATTGTGCATGAATAATACACCTACCTAAATAACTGCAAAATCCACTGTCTAGCAAACGAAGCAAAGTACTCAGCTGAATTAGTTGTGTCTTCATACCCTGCATCTGTTCTTCAAAATTCTGATGCTGTATGGAATAAAATATTAGCATGATAATTTTTATTAACTCTATGATAATTTTGATATATGCAGCTATTTTTAAATTTTAAAAAAGTTTTGTTATTGCAACAGTGATTCTCCTCCTTCAGGTATTTAACATATGGATATTTAACCGTACTTCTATCTAATGAAACGTCTGCCTTTTACTGAGAAGTTTAACTACATCAATGAACTCTATTTCTTTGCTAGCACTTTTGTATGTAATAAATGTTAGTTTTAATCAGTCCAAGCTCTGTACTTCCAAGCAGCATGACTGCACTAAAACCAAAAAGACAACTTGGTTTTTTACAGTCACGTTGTTTTGCTAGATGCACATAAAAGCTTCAGTTTGTGGAAAGTCTAAATTGCATTTAATAAATACCAAAAGGCAGGTATGACAGGGAACAATTATCCTGAACAAAATCCTGTTTAAGTCTCCTGATAAATACAAATTTGTCTGTGATGGCTCTGAGTTACTTCAGAATTCTTAGGGAGACAAGTTTGTCTGTATTGCACAGCAATAGTATTGCAAACCCACTGCAATCTGTAACAATCAGAAAAAGTATGTTGACTCCAAACATAAAACGACTGCTTTAAAAGAATTCAAAAAACCCAATGCAATTTATAAATTACAATTAACCCCAAATGCTATCTGTAGCTTATCTGTTTATGTGGACTAAAAAAGCCTTATTTTACCATTTGATCCATGTATGATACAAAGCACCAAAAGGCATCTACTTCATTCTCTATAACATACAAGACAGGTGACAGCAAGTCGCTCATCCCCTGCACATAACCTTGATGAAGAAAAAAGGGGAGGAAAAAGCAGATAGGAATTTAAAATCAGCAGTTAAACAGTAATTTTTGAAGTATGATGAATGACTGCTAAGCATTTCAAGTTTGTGCAGATACCGTAATTCTCCAATTTAACAATGATTTTGTATTAATAACCACTAACATTCAGAAGATCTAGTAAGATTTATTAGCCATTTCTGCCAATCTAAAGAGAACATAAAGCAAACACATTGTTCTAGTAGTAATTAAAATATGTACAAACGGAGCTGACATCATAATAGACCATTCGCAAACAAGTTCCCATTCAGAGCTCAGGAGCACATATTGATATTTTGAAGAAGATTAAATATATACCTTTCACCATCACAAATACACACTTGTATATAGTTTCCTTTCTATCTGTAATTGGTTGCCTTCTTCAAGACATTTAAAACTTTCTAATGTCTTCCCACTCCTCCACCCACCCCCAACCGAAGATTTTCATCTCAAATTAATTTAAAGAGATGTTAAGTTTCAATTCCAAGAATACATAGTGCAACAGCTTTTATGAACAAAATTTCACACTTTACACTTTTTTTCTGGCATTGAATATGCTTTAAGGATTCCTTTATTTAGGGAAGTGGGGACTGTTCTGCTTGGATGGTACTTTAAATACAACCAAGCCTAAGACCATCTGTGTAACCAAGTAGACAACAACAAAGAATACTACCTATCAAAGCGAGGAAGGGAATTAATAGCCAAGTATTGCTTGCAAGAAGCACGGAAGAAACATATCTAGACCTAATTCAAGGAAGTGCTTTTACGTTTCTGTGCCTAGAAGTGGTCGAGTCCATACCCCTAAAAAGCACTTGCATGACTTGTAAGAAAAGCTTCCACTTAACAGGAGAAGGAAATGCCCACTAAAGCATATAATTTTTGCAAACAGCTGTAACAGTTGCATAAAAAAAATTCACAATTTTATAGCTTTTTAATGCTTCTTCCAGCTTTCTTGTTTGTAATTAACAGTCCAATTAAGACCAGGAGAGGACAATGATTTTTACAGATCATTTTTCCCCTTCCTCATGACTCTTCCAATTACCTTACCACTGATGCTAGTGTCAGCTTATCTACTGCCTTACTGCTGACCTCCCTAAGTAAGAGAACACAATTAATGTGTATGCCTATCATCAGTGGTTGGTTCAATGTGACATTTCTCAGTTAGCTGACTCCATTTCTTAATGATGTAATTGTAACTGAATAACTGAAAAGAGGATTAGAGTTAATGACTGAAAATACGGAGCAGGTGTGAGAAGAACAAGTGTGAGAATAGAACAAGCAACAGCTAAAAGATAAATAACTGAAAGGTCAAAATTTAAAAAAAATTTTATTCCCCACACATTTAATACTATGGCAAACTAAAAATAAATTCAGAGAAAATTCTGTTCAAGACAAATGAAAAGTCTCCTACATAATATAAACAGTTTAGTTAATGCAGACTTAAGGAATTTATTCAGAAAAATATTGTATCAACAGGTGTTCTGTCCCCCCATATCTGACACAGTTTGTGGCATTATACAGACCTCTCTACAGTTGCTGTCGAAAGATTAAGAGCAGCACTGCACCAACGCTCGAGTAGCTTAGAAGCCTTGGATGGATACTATGTCAAATTTATTATATATCCATTATTATTATTGCTTGTTTATAAAACAAAAGACTTATCCACATTTAAGCTGCCTAAACAATGTTTTTAATAGAGTGGCTGGTGAATGTGCTTTAATTTCACTTAAAATGTCACTGTGCATTAATGCAGGTTGAAACGTGGAAAGATGCAGAACGGAGCTACATGTTTAAACCATCTCAATCAGTTCTGGTTTTCTCCTTTTTGCAGCCAAAGATCAAGACACTCTAAAGACTTTCAGAAAGGACAAAAGCTAACAAGAATTACAGCTCTGCAGCATGTTTACTAGCAGTTAAAGATTTATTCCTACTTTCTGTCTTCAAACTCTGGCACAAAGTGGGCTTTTAGAACACCAAACCTCTTCTGAGACAGAATATCAAAAAAACCTCCCAAGAAATATCATATTAGGAGTGGAGGGGGAACCAGCTAGAAGTATGTTTTCCCTCCCTCTCAAGACAGTTAACAAAAAGCCAAGACTTAGGTACCACATTAACACTGTGATTAAAGCAAGATGTTATATGCTCTTCCCTCTGCAACAGATGCATGCACTAAAGTGTAATTTTTGACAGACTGCTAAGTGCACTCCTCAAGAACCAGCTTTTAAAATATTCACAATAACACCATGTTTACAAACAGCTGGTTCAGCATGCTGAGCTTTAATTACAGCAGTGGCAGCTTGTTTATCATTTTTATTGATAGATCAGTCTTAAAAATTAATATAACACTCAAGCTCCAAAAACCCAAACCCATTTGAAACTCTGAAAAAAGAAATTAGGAAAAAAACCCCCACAACCAACAAACCCAACAAAACCTCCCCACAACAGCAGGTCTATGGTGAAGATAAACTGCCACTTAATTTCTAATTCCACCTCAGGTGATGAATTCAGATGCCTGCAACAAGCACTAAACTGAAGAGAGGAAGAAAAGCTGAACAAAGTTATCTACATTATTAAATACAACTCTTGGCATTTCCAAAAAGCATTGTAATCAGTACAAGTCCAATTCTATTAACAGGACTGAACATAAGCAAAGCTGCCTATCAGAAACCAAAAAGGCTTTTACATTCAGATGGACACAACTTACCTAAGTCGAAGTCATACATGCAATAGGTCATCAAAATATCGTGAAGTAAAATCAGTCCTGGATTATCTTCCCCTTCATAGAATTTATTTGTTCGATCTGTCCTGTTGACATCTTTTTCTAAGAAAACAGTCCCGATTTAAAAACATTTCCAAAACCAGTTCTACAAAGCCAGTATCAAATGATTTCAGAACGTTTAAGCTGCTGATTTCTTCCTCAAAGTGTTGCAAAGCTTTGAAGTGTTTGAGACAACTGCATAACTGAATGCCATTGCAAAATAAAGAATATTTTAAAAGAAAGAAAATCCTTCCTATCTGCAATCAAAGGATTTGCTTATAAACATATTTTAAAGCTTTCTGCCTTTATTTTTGTTAATATGTTTTATGGCAAAATTCCTGATTATAATTCAGCAAAAATATTTTACATTTATGAGGATTAAGAAAAATTTTATGTGAGCTAGCTATACAATGCCAATTATGAATACTTAATGCGATGCAGCATAAGCCATAGTTGGAAAGCTACCTCATAATCAGCTTGAAGACACTGTGATACTTCATGACAGCACGCTAACAAATACTGTTTAACAAGTTCCTATAACTCATAGCAAGATGAAACTGCTCTTTCATCAGGCAGTTTTGATGCCTCAAACATACCAAGCACACAGCACACTCTTTAATGATCCGAAATTCAAAACTGATGTTGTGAAGTCAGTAAAATTTTGAATGCACTTAGATAAAAGGAGTATTTTGTAGTTTTGGATCTATTTTACAATATAAGCCTGATATCACCTACATTTCAAATACTTAAAAAGCAAAAAAATTGCTTCAACAGAAACAAACAACTGGCCTTTTTTCAACTCTGAATATTAATTTTTTCTGTTACCACTCTCTAAAAATGTAGTTTACTAACCTGCCAAGACTTTGACCCTTTCAGCTTGCCTGTTGGATTACTGCCTGAAATAAATTTAGTCTATGTCTCAGAATAACACAAAAATCTTGTCCTGCCTCCTAAAGTAACTATTTAGTAATCCTGAACATTGGTGCCCAGATCTCACTGCCAAAGAGAACTGAGGATACAAACTGCTATTAGTCAACATAATTTCATGAAATTTTTAAAAGTAGATATAAACCCCTGCAAGTCAGAATGCACATACACAAATCCCTGTAAGAAATGATAACATATGGACAGACACATTTTCACTGTCTTCTTGTATGTCATTATTTTAACGACATTTCTGGTAAAAATAAATCATAACAGAAAATGAAGAGCCTTTTGTTACCAAGTAAAGGAAGTTTAAAAATCCAGCCATTTTGTAACACTAATGTGTAAAGCTCTGAAATACTCTAGTTTAAAAAGATTTAGTATTAAGTATATTACAAAGTTTAGACACATCTGGAAAGAGAAACATGTTAGTTTTTAGTGTTTCTGCATACAGGTTCCTCAAAAGGGTACATTTTTTTCAGCTTCATATTAAACTGTAGAAGTGTGTGAATTTGTCCAGTTAGGTATATTTCTAAATCTAAATTTACCTATAAGACTTCGGTAGTCTCTTAATCTTGAATTTCTCTTTTCCTGTTCCTCACTGACAGATTTCCACTGCAGTTTCATCCTGAAATATTCATCCCTGAAAAAGAAAGATAATTTTGAAAGCAAAACATTCTCAATTATTACATTTCTTTGTTTTTTGTAATTAAAGCATTCGTTCCATTTGTTCTTTGACATAAATGGAATAACATCACCCTGGTTATATGTTTTTACTTTAATATAACAATATTTTTTAAGAAAGTCTCACATGCTTCTTGCAGTCAACAATTTTAGCAGCTGTCCTCCAACATTCCAAAAAGCTTTTTATCTTAAGAAAAGATGCAGCTTTTAAATTTATTTTGTAACAACAACAACAAAAAAATCACTGTACTCACGTTTTCCTTTTCTGCAGATTTGCTCTCTCTTCTTTAGAGCTATTCCAAGGAAAATACCCCAAAAGAAATTTCCATGCCTCCTTTCTTAAAGTATGGCAGAGACCCTAGGGGAAAATGGATATGAAATATCCACAAAAGACTATTTTCATATTGTGAGGAAAAGTTCCTGTAGCTATACAACACTTCTCAAAGTAACAACCTCCTAGAATATTTATATGTTGGTTTCTTCTTACATTGCAGCCAAAACTCATGTGCTAACTAGGTATCACATCTGGAGAAAATGGACAGAAGAGAGTATGATTAAGCAAAAACTGTAGAAGCACTGGATTCATATTTAGCTAAAAAGGCAACTTTAGGAAATAATTTTCTCCCTATACTTTGGATTCACTGCTAGGAATAAAAAACTTACAAGCATCACAGACTTTAAAAAGAAAAAGAAAGTACCTTTAAAATGTGTGTATTTAAATATCATGCTGCTTAACTGCCAAACTTCTGGTCTTGCCACAAACTGATCATGAGAACTAGGCTTCCATATATCTTTTTTTTAAACAAATATTTTCACCTAACAAGACATAGCCAACCTTCAGACCAATCTTCCATTTAAAGCTACCAGTGTCCACTCCAGAACAGTGTTTGTCAGAAATCTCTCCAAATAATGCTTAACATCTGTAAATGACAAAGCTGTAGATGTACTGGCTGAATCACAGTCTGCTCTCGTCAAAGGAGTTTCTTTCAACTCCTGCAGTACAGTCGTAAGAACGAGGCACTTTTGCTATGAGAGTCCCCAGTTTACCAGACCAAGGCCAGCTTGATTCGTTACTATATTTCTTCATTTACCAATAGCATCATCCAATACAAAACCAAGTAGCAACTAGAACTTTTCCAGTAACAGACCAACAGGTTAAGAGATGCATTTTTAACTCCTTTCATTTTTTTTTTCTTTAGTCAGGATCTGCACTTAATGTTCTGGAAGTTATTGGGATCTTGAGTCATAAATAAAATAGAGTGCTCACTCCTCTGGCAAGGGCACAGATGATGGGAAAATGGGCAACAGGAAGAACAGATTTGTAGTAATTCTCATGATTGTGGAAGGGTCCTTACCTGGGCACCTCAGGCACATGAACATTAAGGAACAGTCACAGAAACCAAAAAGGGTCTCCTTTTCACTCTACCTCCTTTACAGTAACTTAACATATAGGTCTTTTAAAAGCCTGTAATATCAATGTTACCATTCTCCACTGCTCAAACAGACTGCATGCTTGCAAATATGCATCAACACACACATGATGAATGCATTAAGGCAGCTGGATTCCCACCAAAAAATAGAAATATTAAAGTAACATTAGGTAGAAAAGCCACAGGACATAACCACGGTTTTCAGAATTTCCATCACTGAGACTAAATTCACATTCATATTGCAAAACCCCTCAGTTCAATTAAAAATACCAGCAAAAGTGTTTAGGACTGCTCTGATGAGGGTCAAATCCAGGCACACTCCTGGGCAAAAAGATAAGTTTTTGCTGGAGAAGGATAAGGGGAAAAAAAAAACATTAAAAAAAAAATAAACCCAATATCCTAGTACTAAAGCACTGGTCTTTTCCTGAAAGCCACTTTGATTTCCTTTCTTTACCACTTAAGCCTCTGTGTTTTCAACTCATTCACTTCAGGCAGCCACCACAAGACCCCTCTCCTTGCAGAGCACTTTGTACGTCTGCAAGAGTGTCAAGGTATTCGGTTAGCAAGAAATCATGCTTTATGAAGTTATTTATGAAGTTTATTGTTAGAACAATACTGACTGGGTCATGCTCAAAGTCCTGCATGAAGCATTACAAGTGTAATGAAAACAGCATAACTACGGCTTGGGAAGGAAAGTAAAAGGAGCCAGAATCAAGACAGGTCTTTTGAGTTTAGAGAAACAAGTTACCCCCTTGAATATTGATCGCTTTATGTAGTCCACATCTAAAATTCTTCCTTCAGAATCCATATTCTTAGCCCACTCTTCAGCTGACACAGGCTCTCTTCTACTAACTTCAGGCTGTTTTCCCAGATCGATCTGAAACACACACAAACACATTGTATGAATCCCAACAACGTGCTTCAGTAGTTTCAAACGACTGCACAAAACTGCCCAAAGAGTACTGAGCTTGACAATTTCTTATATTCAGTGGAACAACATTTTCACATGCACATACTTCAGTAGCAACTCTAATGATCTAAGGCTGAGTCCACATGAGCAGGAGTGTGGACCAACACAAGCAGATATTTAGAGTAAGACACTCCATGCTGAAGACCTGGCTATATACGTTAATATTTCAGATTTTGGAGGATGTATGTATGTTTTAAATAACTTTCTATCCCCAAAAACCTCTGAGCTGGCTTCCCATAAACTAAAACCCTCTATGCAACTGGAAACGTATTAGGAATGTGCAACTCAGCAAACAACGACAATAGAGAACCTCACTTTAAAAACACATTCCTGATACACATTAGTGCATCTTGAGAGAACTGAAAAATGACTTGTGCTCAGAGACACTATCCCCACACAGAATGCACAGTGTGATTCAAAGATCCATTTCAGTATACTTAAAGGCCTCTTAAGAAACCTTCTTCAGTTTGTGGTTAGTCTCTCTCAGATCCCAAACTGCACGTTTAAGCACAGCAGAATTCAGCAGACAGTAACTCCTTACTTCCTACAAATATTTTTATGACAGCAAGCCCCAAACAAATTTGTGTTTCAACTCTTTAGAAGTCCAAGGCATTTGTCAGATTAAGACATATAGGTATGTGTTATTTTCCATATGTGACACTCCTTATACTTTTTCTCATGCATAAATTAACTGATTAAGTGCTAGGCAGCAACACAGTTCAACCAACTACTGCTAAGATATTAACACTACCTTGAATTCAAGAAAAAAAAAAGCATAAAACAGATAATCCTTTGAAAGTATGTAAGCTGCTTAAATAGTAATCACAAGCACTTAAAAATAAACATTTTCCACCTATCTGTAAAAGACACCAATAGGAGCCCACAGTGATTCATGATCCAATTAGAAGTTCATTCCAGCTTTGGTTCAAACCATATATAAATCTGTAATTTATACACCCTAGACATTAATCATCCAATTAAATACTCTGTTTTAATCTTAGCCCTCTTAAAAGAAACTGAAATATTAAAAGTGATTAGGCAAAAAAATTGGTTATTAATCTGCATTCCCCAATTTTACTTAACCTAGCTCTGACGTCAGAGGAAAGATAAAACATCAAATCGGACACTTTTTTATGACAGTGACTCTAAGATAACTATAGTCACCATTTCCTTAGTTACAAACTTCCTTTCAAAGCAAACTTGGCCTAGCATGAATAAAATCAGAAGCAACTGATGATGATCTTAACACTTGTGAATAAATGGCAATGCAGCATGTACCACCATTGTATAAACAGCGTAACTTGCAATGCTTCAAGTCCTACCATTCCTTTAAAGGAGTGCATAAAAACAGTCAGTGCATCTGTACCATGCATTTATACACTCACTCGGGTAATGACTTCAAATCCTGGTTCTTCCTGCTGATTTATCTTCAGTCCTGGAATAGTATCATGGATAAGGTCTGCCATCTCTGATGGTGGTCGCCTTTGATTCGATGGGTCACTTAAGCGAAAACTGTCAAAAATATAGTTTGTGACTTTGGAAAATCTTCCCATTGTTGCAGTGTATGGATCTCTCTTCAATTTCTGTGTTATAACAAAAAAAAAAAACAAAACACAAAAAGCCTCAGACTATTTGTAATTCTTGTACTCAAAGCAAATCATCACGAAAAATCCTGCAGGTCTCAAGGTTACTGAAGTTTCATGTATCAGTAGTAACACAGAGCAGTCATCACATGATTAAAAAAATATATCTTAAGTATGAAGATTGGATACCAGTGTTCTTGGTAAGCCTGAGCTATGTATAGAAGTGGATCAGATCTCCTGTTTACTTTCTAGTGATTAATGGCACAAAACATCTTCCTTAAGCCCAGTCTCCCTACGTTCATAGAAAAAACACTCTGAGCCATCATGTACTCTGCTAGGAATCTCACATAAAATTTTATTTGACAACTAAATCCAGAAACTAATGTAATTCACTCATGAAGATTTTCTTTAATTAAATAGGTCAGTGGGTCAAAACTCTGGCCTCATTAAAGTCACTAAAAGTTTTGCTGCTGACTTTTAGAAGTCAATAGATCCCACCAAATGATAAGCAGTTTTAGAACTAAAAAAAACCTTTTTTTAGGCAATATTGTCCTCTTTGCTGCTGTATTTCCAGCATCCTTTCAAAAGTGTCAGAAAACATAAATGAAAAAATATTTAATCAAAGAAAACTTTAAAAATTGTAATTAATATGTTTTGGTAAAAACTAAAATTTTTCCTCTAAAACTTTCTCTACCCAAGTGTATAGAATCACAGAGAACACAAATAGGTTTGAAATAGTGCCACAGAGAAATAAGAAGTTATTAGATCACAGAAAACAACATACAATTAAGTGGACTTTCTATAGTAGGTATTTGTTTTAGGATACTGTTAATGCATCTACAATGACATTTTTATTGGCAATAATTAATAATAATGCCCTAAATGGCATTGTTACATCTATAATGGCATTAAATCATTATTCAGGGAATATTTCTGTGACATGGTAGGGTGGATTTTTTTAACATGTCTTCAGAATAAAAAACTGCAAGATAATACATACTTGTAATAAACCATATGATGGTTCATCAAGGAGATTTTCAAAAGACTGAGACAGTGACTTCTGAGTCTTCACAAGAAGAACCCGTTCATGATCTGGAGATCTGCAGTAAAATTAAAAGAAGTTGTCTGGGTACACCTTTATTTTCTTAATATATTTTTAGAACATCTACTGATTTTTGAAGTCATATTTCAGACTTTGGGGGGGGGGNNNNGGGGGGGGGGGGGGGGAAGCAGATTTGATGCAAGATCACTCTTAGTCCTTAGCACAGGTTAACAAGCTAACACTACACAGAACAGGTCTTTAATTTTTCAAACGATTAGTCTTTGCCATATTCATTCTGAATTGTACTTTTTTGTTCTTTGAAAAGTGAAGCTTTTGAAAAGTTTTGGAGAACTTATTCTGGAAGATAACTCCATTTACATGTAAGTGACAGAAGTTTTCTTCAATGACAGTCTTCTAATTTTGACAATGGACAAAAAGAAGATGTGACACAGGAAATGTAGTAAGAGTCAGCCTCAACACAATATATTCTTTAACATAACACAGGAAGTGAAAAGAGCCTATATCACCGTATACAGTTAAGGAATTCTTTCTACTAGTTAGTAAATCTTACATTAAGCAATTACATTATATCAAGGAATACAAACTGCTTTTCAATGTATGAAAACACATCTATGAATTTCTAACCAAAAGTATTACAGCAGACACTGTCAGAATAAGTCTAAGATTCATACTGATAGGAGCTTAAAATCCACCAGAGCCATTGTATTGTGAACCATCTAGGTACAGCCCTCCAAACATATTTCTGTGTAGACTCCAAAAGCTAAAGGAACACAAACCCAATTTGGCCTAACTCACTGAATTTGCTCACTCTTGTTCAATACAACATTTGCTTCTCGACAGGCTTGCACAGGCAGATGAAAACAGTAACAAAGACAGTGGAACCGTGCTGCGCCTAGTATTTAATCTGTTCTTTTGCTCTCACATCCATTCCCAGTGCAATATCCTGTTTTGTCTCCTTCTTCAGCACAGGCACCCCATCACTTCCTTAACCAGCTCCTGAATCACCAATTTACTGCTCAGTAGGTGACCGAAGACAGAACAGCTCAGAAAGCAGGCTGACATTCAAGCCTTGGAGTTTGTAGTCAGACAGGAGAAAGCCAAGCACTTTGCCATCTGACTGTAATCCATTGCACAGACTTACATTTATAAAATACCTCTCTATTGCTCTCTCCCAAAGTTTAAATCCACTACTTCTAGTCTTTGAAAGAAAAATTACTTTTCTTTTTATTAGCACCTGCATCATCTACAATGTTATTAAAGTCAAAGATAAGAACTTTAATAAGCCTTATCTCTCTCCTGTTCCAACAGGACAGGACACTGTTAACACTGACGGATATGAAATGCAACAAGAGATCTCATTTTGAGACAGCCAGACATCACAGTCACAGTTCTGAGGCAGCAACAGTTAATGAAGCTGAACTGGCTTTTGCTAAAAAGCAGCACAGGGGCAAGGGCTAGTCACGTATTATGTCTGCCTTAACTAAAAGAATGAAAACTTTATAACACATCTCCCTTTTAATTAAACACTTTTTCTGGACAGTCAGGTGGGCATCTGCAGCTACCCAGGTAATGTTCAAAAATTTGTGAGCTAGACACTTTCTTAAACTTACTCATAATCCTGTGAGTTAGAAAATGTCACCCATACACACAGTATTTTCTCAATATTAGACTGGTGCAACCAAACTCGGAGGCACAAAATCCTTAAAGCAACAAATTACAAATCTTTTGTGTGAGTTTAGCCACTTCATACACACTGATTTCACCAATGACGTGATGTTTTATAGGGAATGGTGTTAGAGAAGGGCAAAAACTTTAGAGGTAATAGGAACATAGGAAAATACTTGTGAGAGAAAGATAATTTAGAGATAAGGCCAAAATTTTAGCTTCATATCAATATGCCACATACTATAAACTAGAAATAGGGATAACAAGTAATTATGCTGCCAAGTATTTGCTTGTGGCATCCAAGAAGCTGAGTAAACATCTTTTCCTAAATGAGGTTGTAAGCTTAGATACATTACGTACTAAAGAATGAATAACCATTAGGAAACAACAGAAACATGCAGATTAAGTTTGTTATTATCACAACTTGGACGGCATATTTATTCTTTTCTCCTTCCTTAGAAAAAATTATCATCATAATTCATTACTAGACCCCAGAAAAGAATTTGGTGCCAAAAGCAGACCTTAACTGGATAAGAAAAAACTAAAACTGGAAGTTCCTGCTCAGCTCAATGCTCAAGTTCATCTATTTTCCATAGCTGCCATTGCTTTTTGCTTTAAAGTTCCTGAAATATCTGCTGTTGCATTCATTAATGCTTAAAACTGTTAAAGGTGACAATACTAAGCAGCTCAGCACACCCTGCAAGCTTGAATAACACCTCAAGTTTCCCTGTCTCATTTTAGCAATTGGTTAGAAAAATTGAAATATGTTGCTGCCGTACATAGGCAACAGATCAGACAGAACTGGTATAAAGCTTTCAGTGATTCACCATACAACACAGGTGTTTTTCCAGTGGTTGCTACATCACTTGCCTCAAAAACCTGCCCCAGCCTACCAGCAACTAGTCAGAAGGTATCCACAAATAAGTAAACACAGAGCAGTATGTTCAAAAAGGAACTATTTCCTCCGGGGGAAAGGGAGAGAGGTGGGGGGAAGGCACAACGACAGTATTTCCCTGCGCTTGAAGAAGCTGTGAAATTATGAAACTAAATGAATGGAGGCTTAAGGAAGAATTCATTTGGAACCTAGAGGAAAAAAACCTCAGGATTTAAGATGAAGTTGTCATCCTGGATTTTTTAACCTACAGGTGTACAGAGAATATTCTTATTTACAAGTTCATCCTGCCACCCCCACAGCCTCTCCTTTGGTCTTCTTGACTTCTCCCCTTAAAAAGCTCACATACAATGCTACAGCCAGTACCATTTCACCAGCTGTCACACTGACCATGCTACCTTCTCCAAGCAGTTGACAGCTTCTGATTATCAGCAGCTCCAAAACCATGTCTTGAGACTGCCAAAGTGTATATTTATTGAACTGCTTTGTGAAACAACACTCACGTCCTATTGGCTTGCTCCCCATCCTAGCAGTATTACTTGGCAACAACCTTGCCTACTTGTTGAAGGCAACTCTGACCTCTGTGATGCTACCAAAGTGAGCAGAGCCCTCTGTAAGGATTCCGACAGCCATTTCACTATCCATGTTCAAATCTATCAGACTATTATGTTGCAAGTGAAAACAGCAAATCACTTCTGAAAACAGAATATCTGTTACACTGATGTTATACCTGTTATAGGTGTACATGTTACACCTCATTTGCTTCTTCATGCTCTAGCTAATCTTATTTACACTGCTGCCTTCTTAAATTATACTTATGTCTACATGGTGAGACCAGAACGTTCTATTTTATTCTGCACTTAGGCAGAATCAAAAAGGCTTTTATCTAAATGACAAACTTGGAGGTAACACAATATAAATACACAACAACCCCCAAGTATTTAACACTGTGATAGGGTCTAACTATGTTTATACTCAGAAAGTTGATTCACAGAGTAAAGATCAAGTGTGAAATATCCACCATGCAAGAAATTACAGGGAAACAGAATTCTAGGGGACAACATTTATATACAAATTGATTTAGTTGACAGTACTGTAAGTTACTCCACACTCACATATATTTCCTGCAAAGGAGATGATCTCAAATTTTAACACAAATTACCCCATTTAACACAAGTCGTTCATGAAGAGCTTCTGCACCCACTAGAGAGAGCTACCAAGGCATTCAAAGCTAGTAACACTTCCACAAATTCTAAAATATTTCATAAATCAATCCAACAATTTTAAAATGTCAGCTTACATTCCAAATGTATATGTAAAATCACAGTTTTGGTCACCTTGAAAATTGGTTCTACTCGTCTGAAATTCATTACTAAATTTAATGAATTACTAAATTCATTACTAAATTTAACTAAATCAATAACCTGTATTTTACAGAACTATATTGTCTGATACTTACTCATCCAGCACAACATGCTTTTCAAGGCATTTAATCAATAGTTTGCTATCTCCATGATGAAAGTGAAGAGCTGGAAGCTTCACATCATCCTTCAGACAGAACACCAAGTAGGACCATCCCATGCCTTTTTTGTTTTGTTTGATTGATTTCAGATCTGTCAAACTGAACAGGAACGACCACTTGCTTTCTCCATTTGCATGAGTTGTAGCATCTTAAAAACAAAATTACCACATGATTTCAGTTTGACTTCCAGTTAGCAAATACAAATGCATCCTATCTGTCATTGTTCCTAAAAAACAAACCCAAAATACAAACCCCAGCATTGGTTCTAATAATAAAATGCACACTAACTGCTATTTCTGAAGTTCTCTTTATGCCTCCTTGTCTTCAACAGACTAGTAAAATAATGAGCGAGTCCATCAGACTGCTCCCCTAAAGCTGTACCTACAGCTTATAGGAAAAGGTTTTTCACCCAGAGGGCGGTCAGGCACTGGAACAGGCTCCCCGTGGAAGTGGTCACCAAGCCTGACAGAGTTCAAAAAGCATCTGGACAACACTCTCAGGCACATGGTGTGATTCCTGGGGTTGTCTGTGCAAGGCCAGGAGTTAGACTTTGATGATCCCTGTGGGCCCCTTCCAACTCAGGATATTCTACAATTCTATACAAGAGGTGATCCAGCAGTTAAACGTACAACTGCCGTATCAAATATGAGCAGCAAGCTAAATCCGACCAGCACCTCCACCATGTAGTGCATGATACACATGACAATACTGAGATACATCACCCACAGTTATTAGCCATGTGTTGTGTAAGACTGCTACCAAAGGAAGGGTGAAGGAACTGAAAACCTCCCCCTCACCCCTCTCTCCCATACCGTGGAAGCATGTATACACTCTGTGCAAGACTGTATACACTTACAGAGAAAGAATTAAAGTTTACTTTACTGGAGGACACAAAATTGCCAGAATGCCCAGAAGGAATTTGGCACACTCCCTGGCCTACTCCCATCAAATTACAGCAACTGGAAACAAGCAAGAAGTGGCAAAAAGCATAATCCAAGTCAGTAGTGCTCAGTGACACTCACTGTGGATGAAGACATGCTCTGGTGCCTGAAGATGAAAAATCAGTACAAACTAGTGATGCAATAAACCCTCTATACTGGACAGAGATGCTGTGTTTAGCTATATATAGATAAATATCTCTCTCTCTCTCTACACGTATATCTTGCTAGCATGGAAAGCTCCTCTCAAACAGAGTATTTAAGGAGTAAGGACTGTGCTTTACTCAAAAACATTCATAATCTGAAGTCCAAACCCAGCACTCATACATGACATAGGTGACATTTAAAACCATCATAAAGATGGTGAAACAAGCACAATAGTCCCCAGTTATAAGCTGTGAAATAATACACGGAAAACAAGTATTATTTAAAAAAACGCTACAGGAGAATCAGAAAAAAAAAAGATTACTTGAGAATCACTGTCCTTTCTCCACAACTTGTTTTTCAACATCTCTACCGAGACACTATAACAAAAAATGGTGTAGCTATAAAATTATTCTGCCGAAGTAAAAAAGACCATATAAAAGACCCATGAACACATAACTGCACATTCCATCTCCCCCTGCTGCTGCAGTATGGAAAGGCATTTGAGTAGTAAACCATTTATTTTCTATTTTTATTTCTAACATAACACCTAGTTCAAATTCCCTTTATTTCGAAGAATGCAAGAGTCCAATGCAGATAAAAGTGCCACTTCATCTAATGATTGTCACAGCAAGAAGTCTGGTTTAATGTTCATTTTCAATACAATTCTCTAGCAATTCAAAGGAAAAAACAGATTGGAGGCAGATGACAGCTATTCCATTTGTGAATTTTTTTCCACACTCAAAGATTCACCTCTTACCACAAATGAATCCTAGCTTTTCAAGTCTTAATAAAATCCATTTTACTGTGTTTAAAAGGCAATTCTTCAGTTGCAAGTTACAATAATGGAAAAAAAACCCAAAACACCCTGCAAACAAAAAAACCCTCCACACTTCTTTTTTAAGTACCTCCATTTGAATGAGGTTTCTTCTTAAAAGAGACTGTGGTGACCATGTCCCATTCTGCTTCATAACTACTTGGACGGTCTGCTCCTCGGGAACATTTTTCTTTAGGAGTTTGAGTCCACTCCACAACAGAACTAGAATCCTGAGAAAAACAACAAAAGCAACTATCAAAAACCACAAGGCAAGAAAACTGAGCTAGCTTCCCAATCCAATATGAAGAACCAGCATCTTCATTTCATATATTAAAAGAAAATGTATTGAAACCCTCAGAAACATGATACAGTTCAACACAGGAAATTGGACTTACGACTAAGTGGATTTACTTGATCAACATACTAAAATATCCTTGCCTCTCTTGCAAACTTTATCAACATAAACTTTTTATTTAAATGTAAAACCTAAATCTTTCATCTTTAGTCACATTCTCTTAATACCACTTAAACACCACATACCACTGCATCTTGCAACCCCCACAGACTTCTATTTTTATTTTGCATTAGAACAGCACCTCTCAGTTTTATGTCTAACTGTGAAGAGTGATTCACCAGACTACAACATCGTAGATGCAGAGGGACTGGTGACTGTGATATACTTACACTCACTTTGTCTTCACTATTCATATGGTTGGTCTCCTACTATTTTATTTGTGAACCAAGTAAAAACTAAATGCAGTCAACCCACACATATGTCCGAATAACCTGGGCTGCAGTCCACAAACAAGATTCCTCCATGTAGCTATTAATATCAATGATAAATAAGTTTTACTTCCAGTTACAAGATCACCTACACATTAGTTAATACAAAATAAAATCTCCGGAGAAGCAGAATGAAGAATACTGCTAACTAACAAACATACCTTTCCAGCACAGAGGATATTAGAAGTATCCAAAGTCTCATCCAGTGGTCTCCAGTCTACTACTACTTCATTTTCCTACAATACAAACAATCATAAAACATTCAACACCACACAACAAAGTACATATCACACTATTTATTCATGGTATGATTATAGTACAACTTACATATAAATATAAATGATGCAGACAATGTCAAACATTATGTGACATTTATTCATTTACAAAATCCTAAATGCCTTTTTAAGTAAAGAGTTTGCCAACAATGTTATGTGCTTTGCCAACAAACATACAAAGTTTCCATAACTGTATTATGCAAATACCTTTTCTATGACACGTAGTATTCCTGCTATTAAGTTGTCCTGGTCATCATTTTTTCCACAGGATGAATGAATGAAAACTCCATCTTGCTCATACACAACCTATAACAAAATGAGTAACGAAAAAAAAAAACAAAGGTTTTAAAATTGTTTAAATTGTTTCTTTCTCCTATGGTACTCATTATCATTTTGATTCATCTACAGAAGTTGAAATGAACACCTCTGCCTTGTTAGGAGTTTTGTTACAAAGGTAACCCACCTCCAAGATCTGAGTATTTCACTTACTTAAATCAAGAAACCATAGAAAATGGAACTTGTCAAACTTCCTCTCTAAGCAACATACTTACTGTTATTACTTTGTCAGTAAACCACAAGAAAACACATTCAATACCCAGCACTTTTTAAATCAGCAGGCAGAAGTTCATATGGAAACACTATATAGCTTTTAAAACATTAAATGGCTTTCCTATATAGTTGCCTTTCCCCAACATGCTGTTAAGCATGTTGAAATTATAACCTTAATTTAAATTTAAAATGGACCACCTAGTTTACAAAAGATGATCTCCACAGATCTAAAAAATTGCAGCCCGAGATTAAATGCCTAATTCTACCTTCAGGGCCAGTGGCAAAGATTCCATGTGAAAGGTAGAATACATGACAAGATAAGAAAGGCTTGTGGGAGTGCACACTGCCCATGTAACTTTTGCATTTAAGCGTTTACAAAAACTCTTCACTGCATTCTGATTATGCTCTTACAAAAACCACCCAACCAAACAAACAAAAATTCAGAACTCTTGTCTGTCAAAATTCAGCAGCCTCTATAACAATGCAAATGGATTCTGTTTTACACGACTCTAAGAGTGAAAAGTCCCTTCAATTTTGTGGAAGTGAAATACATCAAATAGTAGCAGTAATTGTTTTAGAACCATATTAATTTTCAACCCAAGCTGTGAACACTGCCTTAAGAAATACATACTTTTGAAGGCAAAGCCTAGTAATTCTCAACTGATCAGAAACAGATACTGTATTCCTTTGGTACTAAAATATGAGTATCTCTTTTTCTCAACTTACTTATTTGTCAAGTTTTTAAAGTTATCACATTTGCAGTCAGGCCAGTAAACTAAAATGTTGAGTGTGTAAGCTTAACTAGCCAATGAGAAAACACAGCTTTAAAATAGCAATAAAATTCACTTAAATTCACCCTTTCTGATTTAGTTTTCATTCTTAAACTTCCCTTCCTTTTACACAAGCAAGAAATTTCTCAAGTGTCCTGTTTAAACCACTTGGAAGAAATCTCTAAAGGTCACTTAGTATACCTCCCTCTTGAAGGATTATCACTACTTTTCAAATACTTGAAGCCTTCTTTCCTGTTCTCTATTAGCGCTTTTTTCTCTTTTCTATCAAAAAAAACCCTCCCTCTATTTCTACCAACTATCTGTTTTCAAATTCCATTCCTGTTTAAACAAGGTAACCTTGAAATTTACTTAAACTTTACCTTCTAATTATTTGGGCCTGATCTATCACAACAACTAGTCAGAAATATAAACCAGTTATCTATCACTGGGACAGTTGCTCCAGAACAAAACCCTATTAGTATCAGAGTTATACTGGTAGAGGAGAACTTTTGCCAATAATGTATCACAATAAAGTATACCTTCTCAGTCTAGAAGGCATGCAATGTAATAATTGTTTTTATTATTTTCAATTCATTAATCTCTCAGAAGCACAAATGATTCCTTTCATGGGAAAAGAAAATGTGTTCCCAATGCCACAGCTGTCATGCAACTAAAAAATCTTCATAACAGCGTCAGCTCCCTGCCCTGCACTCCACCAAAACACATGATAAAACCAAAGAACATGCTCAGAAGTTTAGAGGGTATTTGTAAAACAGAGGACTTCTCACAACGCAGCTTATTTCCCTCCTACTATTACTTAAGAAAAAAGCTTCTCCAAGTTTGAAAGGCTAGAAGGCCAAGCTGTTGAGATTTTTCTTATCCAATAACAAGGGCAAACTTGTATTTACTTTTTCCGACTGTTGACTGGAGTCTAGAAGACACATTAACATAACTAATTTGAAGAAAGAGATGGCATTAATCATACAAAAGAATATCTAGAAAGTGCTTTTTCACAGTTAATCCCACTGCAAAACATTTTAGAAGTTACCATCCTTTAATTTTTCAAAATACTGAGCTGCTCTGTTCAGCAGTACTTGTAAGATTACCTCCATACCTGTGTTTGAACAAACTGATTTTGAAAATATGATTCTACAGTGGTAGCACCTGAAGATTAGCTACACTGGGCTACTGTATTTCACCCAATGTCCTTAGCAAGCTGAAAATTCAAAAATGCTATTAAGTATTCTTACAGCACCTTACAGTAAAATGTAGTTTGCGATAGATTATTTTTTTTACTGGTATTGCAACTCTGGCAAGCTACTCAAAGTCAATCCAAAGAGAAAAAGTAATGCTAAATTACACATACAAGTAATTGTTAATACGGAAAGTATCAAACAGAAAGAATGCCAATAGTCAGGTTTGAATTAAAACCCCATCCAACAGCAGACAACTGGAATTACACTGTGTAGCTCAATCCCATGCATGGTCCACAAAGGTCCATTTGCTCAGTGCCTCTGCAGCACAACAATCAGGGAAATGCCTGGTCAGCCAGCGCACCTGGACCTCCTCAGCAGCCAGCAGAACAGACATTTCAAAACTAGGCAACAGCATCATACAGCTCCTCTTGCCTAAAGAGTAGGTTACTGCAGAACATGAAAGATGAATGTCTTGAAATGACATGTGGGAGAAAAGACAGAAAATGTTGGAGGATGATCAGAAGCATCACTAAAATATGAAGGACCTGTGTAAAGTGTGCATGCAAAATCTATGCAGTGAGATCCTGGTACATATGGAGACAGTAGAAGGAGCTACATACAGGCAGGGCAGGATAATGAGACCACTGCCCCCTTATCAGCAGTTGAACTATAATCCCTCCAAACCTGACCTAAATCTGCCTCAGAGTTACCTGTCAACAGCCTCTTGCATAGGAAAGCTACCCAATCTCTTTAAATCTTGGTAACTTTTTGCCTTTAGTGATGGACATTCGTGAACTAGGAAGGCCTCGTTACACACTGTGTGAAAGAATTAAAGAGTCTTAAAAGATGTCATCAGTTCAATTAGTCCCTTATACTTCCTGTATCACGAGACAGGAAAGCCAGCCACTGGTTCACCTTCATTTTGTACTATTCATTATTTTACATATTTCACCATGGTCTCTTTTTCAAAGGTGAGAAACAGGTAGAGCCAAGCTCTATTATTCATTTTCTTTTTCATATGATTAGAGTCATCACTCTTCCTCTAAGTCTACACAAAATCAGTAAGCCCATCATGATAAAAAAGACAAGTTCATGTCAATAACCCACATCCCTTGGGTTTTAATCAAAACCCAAAGGTAACCCTCCCCCCAGTATCACAGCTCTTCCACCCATCCACCTAATCAGAATTCTGTGCTCTGCACAGTCAATCCACTGGTCACAGAAATAGAAGCCCAGCGAAGAAAAGCAGCATCTGTTACTCAGATGCTCAAGGCCAAAACAGCTGTCCAGCAATGAAAGGCCAAACTACACATTTAAAGGATGACAGTTTTGTGTTTTCTTCCATACCTGTTTGCAAACATCTGTTGCACTGTCCACAGAGATGCATGTTTCTCAGGTTTAGATGTTATTACATAAATGAAAGCCAGACCCTGCTGGTCCCACAGAAAAAACACAAATGAAAAAAAGAAGAGTGTTTGTCAAAAGCACACACCAACACAACCAAAGCAAATGAACATGTAATGTGACAGGAGCTGAATAACTTTGAAAATTACCTGATTTCGAACAAATTTTAATTATGCCTTGTAGCTGTACATGTAGCTGTACGTGTATCAGAATTACTGAAAGGTTTCAGGCATTTAAGACATTTGAGATATTTCATTCATTAAAGCTAGTTCTATGCAGAACAGTTTCCAGATTTATCCATCCATAGCATCCTGAAGTTCCTAGAATGCTTCAAATCATAAGCATGACTACCTAAGGCAACTTATGACTGTGAAAGCATTCAGTTGGCAATGTTTTTCTATGAGAAAATTATGCAGAAGGTAGGAAAAAAGATTATTTAAGTATTACTTATTAATAATCCTAAAATTTCAAGTTTGAAATACTATGTACCCAGGAAGCTTACATTCATCAGTCTTTCCTGCTTGTTGAGCAAGTCCATGCTGTCAGTCAGCAAGCATGACTCACACCATATTTATTTTTCCAGTTCTACAGAATAAAAGCTAGACCCATTGCCTGTCTGTTTCAGAATCCTATCAAAGGCTAAAAATGGATGCATGAGTATCCAAATGCTGGTAAGCCACCTTGACCTGTTTGTTTGGTTTTTTTTTTCCATTGTGTACAGAAGTCAAAGGTGATTTCACAATTCATTCTAAGCAGTCATAGAAAGTACAGTGCCACACAGAGACAACAGCTATTCCAACTCATATGCTGACTGAGGGTCTGTAAAAACAGGGAACAACAACAGAAAATTCAGGAAAGCTGCACAAAACAATAGTTGTCTATCCACCTGCTATGAAACAAACCCCAGATGGAAGCAGGAGGATGTAGGCTCAGTTTCCATATCATGGCATATGCTAGTTAAGGCTCTGAAAAAACTGTTCAAGTATTTATAGTCCATGTCCAGCAAAAAATAGCTTTCTGAAATCCCACTGTTACCCCAGTAACACTGTCTGAGAAAGAAATTGTATCATTCTTAATATCATAAGGATACAGCACGGACAATTCATATCTCCATATCTTTCCTGGACTGCTAACAACGAGCAGTCAACAGGACACATTTGTAGCTTTCTATTGCCAAAGATGCCCATGAGCAGAAGCGTCCAGCATACCACATCCACAATTACAATATATGCCAGAACACAAGCAAAGCTTTGTGATTTAATGCTTGACATTTGATGACAGTTTACAGCCCTGTGCTACCAGCTAGTGAAAGACGATAACACTGCACCCTAAGACAATGAGGTGTAGACAACAAAAAAAGGAGAGCTAGGATCTCTCCTACACAGAACAGGATGGTCCTGCCATTTTCCACCCTGTCTGTGCTGGGCACCTAAGTACTAGCTGTGATCATGGCACTGATCATTCAAAAGTTGTAACTCCTGTTCCTAGGTCTGTCACACACCAACAGCCTGCCAAACACAGGACATTTGAGAGAGCGGAGAAGCACTGCAACTCTCCCATTTAGCTTGTCCCATGTTTCAGACACTTCATACTCACACCCTGTGTTCTTGGAAGACTGTGTTCAACTCACTCTCCTTTCCTGCCAGAGAGTACAGCTTGGGGTCAGCATTACCCTGCCAAGATGCCATCCAGCTTCTCATAACAGGCATAGCTTGCAGCACTTGTATAGTGAATCAGCCACCACTCTGGAATCAGTAAGTAATTATTGCACTGTGCAAATCCTAATCTTAACAGTTTTCCAATAACAGTTACTTCATTTCTGCCTCATATTAAAGAATCAGGTAAAGGACCTTACTGTGGATTCAAGAGCTGAAGCGGCAAGCAGGCATGCTTATAAGAAAGTCACAGAGTAAGAAAGTCTGAATGCTCCACAGACTACAAATTAAAGTAAAATGGGTCTGTCCACAAACATTAACAACAGATATAGCACCCTTATTTTCAGACTCTGAAGGGAAGTAAACAGAACAAAAGATTCAACACTTTAAGGAAACAATTACAGGTCATTAAAATAAATTCAATTTAGCCTGAGAGACCTTACATCCACAAAAGAAAGCATCTTAGTTTAGAATTAAGCTTGAAGTAAGAAGAAATATAACTCAATTTAAAACATAACTCAACTCTGCATTTTGTTGCTTGAATTTCCATCTCCCTCTTTGGAATAGCTGAGGTTTGCCCAGAGCTTATTCATACATCCACTGCTGAACTGTCACTGGGCACGTTGAAGTACCCACTGCATCAAGAGCCTGCTTCCAATGACCAGGTGCCAGTACATTTGAGTGCTCCACAAAACATCAAGTTAACATTACTTGACCAACAGGATCCTCTGCTCCACAGAGGATATGCTACAACTTCTGGCATTCAAATTTTAATAAAATATAAATCATGGATTCTTAGAATGGTTTGGGTCTGAAGAGACCTTAAAGAGGCTCCAACCCACCCTTCCATCGTCAGGGAATCTTTCACTAGACCAGGTTACTCAGAGCCCCATCCAGCCTGGTCTCAAACACCTCCAAGGATAGGGAGTACACAACCTCTCTGAGCAACCTGTTTCAGTGTCTCACTACCCTCACAGTAAAGAATTTCTCCCTAATATCCAATCTAAACCTACCATCCTCCTTCAGCTTAAGGCCATTCCCCCTCACCCTCTCACTACATACCTTTGTGAAAAGGTATATCCCTCTCCAGCTGTCTTGTAAGTCCCCTTTAGGTACTGCAAGGTATTCTAAGATGTCTCTGGAGCCTCTTCTCCAGGGTGAAAACCCCCAACTTTCTCAGCCTGTCCTCATAGGAGAGGTCCTCTGATGGCCCTCTGACAATCTTCCTGGCCCTCTTTGCTCCAACAGGTCCATGTCCTTCCTTCTTATGCTGGGGGCTTCAGAGCTGGACTCAGCACAGCACATAGGGTGTGAATAAGGGCAGAACAGAAGGGGAGAATCACCTCCCTTGATCTGCTGACCCCACTTCTTTTGATGCAGCCCAGGATATTTTTGGCTTTCTGGGCTGCAGGTATGCATTGCCAAGTCATATTGAACTTTTCATCCACGAACACCCCCAGGCTTTTCCCCCTGGGCTCATCTCAATCCATTCTCCACCCAGCCTGTACTTGTGCTTGGGACTGGACCAACCCAGGTTCAGAACCTTGCATTTGGCCTTGTTCAGCCTTGTATGTCTTTGGTTTGCTGAGCCTATGGCTCAACTTTTTTCCTAAGACAGTAAAATGTCACACGCTGCAAAAGTCTTAAAAACACCAAGTTTCTAAGTGGGGGTGGGGTGAGGAGGGACAGAATTCCACAAATATTGTTCATGTTGTGACAAATAGGAGAAAGCTCACAACACCAGGAACCTGATTGACAACAGTACATTTTTCAAGCGCTGCTGATCTCTTCAACCACAAAATATTTCTGCTACATATGCAATAATAATGGGATATCAGTGCAAATACAAGTCTATTCATGGTACCGAGAGTAAGAGCTTGAGGTGGTAACACACTGTTCCTATTGTGAGCACTTCTGTGAAGAGAAATCTTTAATGAAAAGATACAAAAATTTCAGAATTATCACTGAATAGCTTTACATTCAAGCATAATGACCCTTAACTAAAATAAAATTTAAATTCTGTGCAAATAAAACCTACAAAGTACAATTTAATCACAAAGAATTATGATTGTGTACATAGTAAATTATAAAGGCTGAAAAAGTTACAACAAAAGTTACATAAGTTACAACAAACAAGCATATTGTAGGAGCCTCTGTACATTCAAATTTAACAAGTACAAGGCGGAGCAAGAAATTGCCTATACCACAGAAGACATATACACCTAAAATAATTCACTGTATGTTTGCCAACAAACTACCTGAAGGATGCCAAGCTGATTTTAACATACCACATTTTAAATCTCTTGGCTAGTCCTGGTTATAAGAAAAAAAAAACCAAACTCAACCGTAAATACACACCCCATCCCCCAACAATACAGCACTGAGAACATTATTGTTTAGTAACAGCTACAATGCCACTTGAACACTTCTAGTTCCTGAACTGGCCAAACATCTGAGCTTAAGAACTAAAGCTCAGATGTTTGGCCAGTTAACGCTCTGAAGCTTTAACTCCAAGAGCAAGAGCACAGTCAAGTGCAAAACAACTTCTCTGACAGCCCACGTGTCAATTGGTAATTTGAGAAAGATCTAACAGCCCTTGTGCTGAAGATACTCTGAACTCCAAGAACATAAGAAAAAATTGTTACTGTCTTTAGACTAGCTGCAATAATAGTCTATACATGGACAGGCTAAAATTGATGTTTGTGCTTCTCTCCATACACAACTTTTTACCTCATTTTCTAACATGATTTTCTGTTATGAGGGTGAGTCCAGAGTCAGTTCTCCAAAATACAGTAAACAAACTCCCATTTGCTAAGCAACAAAAAGAGAGAAAATATACCTGTCTTCATCCATAAAGTCAAAAGCTCTGAAAACAAAAGACCTTATTGCCAAGTTACTTGCAGAAAAAAACGGCAACTCTAAGAAAGGGCAAGAAACTGAAGCACATTCTGTTCTAGGGCAGATGGTCATTAATAAAGAATGAGTCACGAATCCAGAACTCAACTGCATTAACTTAAGTTTTCTTGAACTGAGTTAACCATCCATATGGAGAAAAACACTGATAAGAATATTCTGAGACAGGAAACAGTAAGAAAAAAACAACAGGACAGAAATCCAGGTAACGTAGTACATAGGGTAACCAAATTTATAATTCATATCCCATTAATGTATGGAGCAGAAACCAGAGACTATATTAAATAGCCGAGTTCTGAATCCACTGATATTAATGATGTCAGGGAAGTAAAAAAACTGAGGAAGAGAAGAGGAAGGCAAACAGAGTAAAAATATAAGAGAAACCACAATCTTATATAGTTTGCTAAAACAAGACTTCATGAAAGCTGAAACAATGAAGGCTCTCCCAGCTTCTTAATATACTGTCATGTGCATTCCATAGAATTACTTGGTGTAATATTTTGCAGCAAATAACCCATACATTAAAATACATCACTTCCATGTGATAAGATCTGCCAAGTAAGACTAAAGCACCCCACAAACTAATGCCTACTACTCTAACAGAAAGCTACCACTTGAAACACCTCATTACAACACTGCACTACCATAATGAACAGTGTAATTAATTCACAACACCAACAGTTGGAAACACACTGAAATACCAAATGCCTGAAGTGAGAATGCTGTACCAACTTACACTGTGTGTATTTCAGCTGGAGTGAAGTTCCACTTGTTTGTGAGCCCTTCTAAAAACCCGCTGCCATCCAAAGGACCAATCTGTGGTCCAGTGTGCTCCCAACAGAAAAGTAACCCAGACAAAAATAAGCACAATCAGTTTTATGTATTATTTCAGCTCACTAAAGCCACTGAGAGATCAAATTAGTACAGTATCCAAGAAAGCAGAAGTGCAACACACAGGTGGGGAAATAAAGAGACAGATGGAACTTTTCCCAAGAGCAGTGAAACTTCAAACCAGCCCATCCACTTCATGAAGTTTGAGAAAACACAACCGTCATTTTTCCTCTGTATTAAAAGAGGCAAAGAATGCCACTGAATTAGAAGTTGCATTAACAAGTTGCATTAGTATTGCGGATGTGGAATAACTGAAACAAAGTTTTGCAATGTTATAAGAGATTTAATTTCAGGCAAAAGCGCTTCTTTTAGACGGACAATGAATACATTGCAAATTCATAAGCAACTAATCCACAGTAGTTTTGGCCTCTCACATAAACTATGACAATATAGCTGCTTTCAGGAGAAACATCATGAAGACGATCCTGACAAACACCTAAGTGAGGGGAAAAAAACAACCTACAAAAATTAAAGTATTTCCCTTCATCCAATAAACTTCTGGATTGAGCTTAAAATACACAAAACCAGAAAATTAAATTCTCTGTATACGTAAAAACTGGATATGCACAGCTAGAAACAGCTGGTAGTAAGGCTCTCTTTATATTTACAGCATCTAACAGGAGTAAAGAACATAAAAATAAAACTGGATCAACTCCAGATGCACAAATTGCCTGCTCCACGAGTTCTGGTTGAAACAGATATGGTAAACTGGGACAAAGCAAGATCTCTACCGAATTTCCACACTAGCTAGGTGCACTACTCAGCATCCTCAGAGAAGTGCCAACGTGGCTAACTATATATGTTCTCTCGTGCAGATATCAGCATAAGCTTGAACAATTATTTCCTGCCCTATGTTGGAAAAGTGATTCCACAGCCTACCACACACTCACCGTGGCTACATACACAGTCAGACACGACACCGAGATTTTAAATCCTAAATAAAAGGTCCACGTGCTCGGGAGCCTGGGACTGCAAAATAACGCTTTTGGAAGACAGTAACGAAATGATAATATTTCTACAATAAAACAATGCGGACACAACCCGTGTCTGTTGGCGGGGGAGGAGGGAGGCAGGGAGGGTTGCCAGTACGTTCCACCTCCTGCGATCTGAATCCTTGTCAAGGTCTACTGCTTCACTCGGGAACACTCGGCAAGGGTCCGCGGCACGTAAAAACCTTTCAATTACCAAAACACTGGATCGACGAGGCTCTGTACCCGCGCCGGGAGGGCTCCCGCACACCGCCAGCGCGCAGGCGGGGGAAAGGCCCCCGCCGCCCCTCACCACCGCAGGGACACGCGGCCACGTAGACGGGACAAGCCCCGTTACTCCACCTCCGGCTCAGCGCCGGCGCAGCCGTGGGGCCGCCCGCCCCCGGCGGAGAGCGGTGCCCTGACAACTCGGGACCCGGGCCGGAGCCGGGGCTGAGCTGCCGCGGGACGCGGCCCAGACCACAGGTGCGGGGAGGGCCCGAGTCCCGGCCGCGGCCCCCTCCGGCGCACAGGGCCCGCGACCGCTGCCAGGGCACGGCCCGCCCGAGCCCGGGGCAGCCCG
>VZRE01003117.1:206559-231711 GCA_013396775.1 Cephalopterus ornatus | reverse complement strand
CGCGCACGCACGCAGCCCTCCCTGAGGCCGGCAGGTGCCCAGGTGCGGGTCCCGCAGCGGCCGGAGCAATGGTGACCGCCCCGCGACAGCGTGCGGGTGCGGCAGCGAGGGGGGAAGACGGGGGTACTCCTTTTTTTTACTGGTTTTTTTTTTGGTTTTGATCGGTTTTTTCTCGCCCTTAAAGCTTCTCCTGAGCCACCCGAGATCGCAATTATAATTTGAGCAATGTTGAAAATTATGTAAAATACACGTCATATTCTCTCTAGTTGTTTTCTTTCCCTTCCTGCTGTTGTCCAGTCATACAATCATTGAGTTGTTTGGGTTGAAAGAGACTTGAAAGACCATCTGGTTCCCACGCCCCTGCCTTGGACAAGGATGCCTTCCACTAGACCAGGCTGCTCAGAGCTCCATCCAACCTGGCCTCGAACACTCTGTGGATGCGGCACCCACAGCTTGTCTTTGCAACCTGTTCCAGTGCCTCACCACCCTCACAGTAAACAATTTCTTCCTAATATCCAGTCTAAACTTACCCTCTGCCTGTTTAAAGCCATTACCCCTTGTCCTGTCCCCACATGCCCTTTATAAAAAACCCTCTCCAGCTCTCTTGCAGACCCCTTTTAGGTACTGGAAGGTGCTATAATGTCTCAATGTAAATACCAGGGTGCCCATAGGCACTATGAAACTGCCCCAACACTCATATATCAGATTTTTAATGTTATTGAAAACTACACCACTTTCAAGATGATGGCTTTCAGCATGTAATACATTCATATTCATCATGGGACAAAGGCAAATCTTAATTACAATCTGATCCATGTCAGCAAATTGTACATACAGCTTTTGTATGTGTACAGATTTGTAAAGCCTGAAAGAATTCTTCTGCAGATGTCAATAGGTCTTGATTGGTCTTCCTTACCTGGAAAAGTATATAATGTGTGGTATTACTTAAAAAAAACCCTGGCTTTCACTTAATGTCTGCAACATAGGATGCTGCTGAGAGCCATAAATAAAGAGGTTTTTTAAGATATTGGTTATATTCCAACACCATCATAAAATATTTTGAGCAAATAGTATATCCCCAAATATTGTTTATTTGAATTGGACAAATGAGATGCTTGCATGGAAGTGATTTGCTACTCTGAAGGAGCAAAGGTAATTTGCTGGATTTTGGGGTGGGTTTTGGTTGTTTGGTTGGTTGTTTTGTTTCTGTCATAAAATGGCATTATAATTTGCTTCTGGCTTCTCAAATTAAAAACTCATTTGATTAGATTAACACCCAGTACTGTACTTTTCACCATGGAAAACCAGATTTGCAATTTCAGGAAAAATATTGATTTGCTTCAAAGTTGAGAGAGACTGTTGTGACTCTGTATATAAACATACCTAAAGATGAGAAAATTAAATAAAAACACAGTCAGAACACAAGTCCTTGTAGTAATGTCTAGGTCTGGAAAGCTGTATGGGTGTAGCAAAAATGGACATCCTTTCTTTGCTTGTCCCTTTCTTTGAATTTTGTAAGAGCACAACTGAGTGTTATGGGGAATGTAAGAGAGAAGGCTACACATTAAAAATGCATCAGCACTAATTAATTGCTTTGAGAGATGCAATTGTTATAGCCATCTTCCATACCCACACTGATTTCATCTCGTTTGGTCTCCCATGTGTCCATTTCCCTTTCTTATCTTTTTCCTTTATTTATTTGTCCTTGCAATATAACCATACATTAGTTAGACACCCATCTGTAATCCTATTCCCCTCTGCACCCTGTTGTCACCTCTAACCTCCCTGAAATCTGCAATGAACACTGGGGACTTCCTTCACTCAGCTCCATTGCATCCCCTCATTCTGGCCCTTCAATGAAATTGCTTTGTCAAGGTTTCTTTCAAAGTTCCTTTCCTAGGAGAAGCTCAAAATTAAGATTCCCATCTCAGTTTTGTTAGCCAAATCACAATCTACAACAGACTCCTTGAAGTCTGCTTTCTTCACTAGCATGACTGCCATCTTCTAGTTCTCCTGTCTCTGGGACTTGATCATTAGCATATTGAAGCAAAGCCTCTCTTTCTTTGTAGGAAATTGTGTCAATAAATACATATTTATCTCATGACTCACCGCCATGTTTCTACTACAGCCATCAATCCGATCCAAATTAAAATCTCTTTTTATAGTCTGCCGGCAGCTAATGGACAAGATGGTTTTATCTTCCTCCAGACTCTCTTGGCACTCATCTCTCTCTCTTCAATATCAATATCCATCTATCTCCAAGGTCCACAGCTTGGTTAATGCCTCAGTCTTAGAGGTCTCTCTGGACTCTGTCTTTCACGTTATAGCTAGCTCCCTTGCAGACTTTTTCTTGTACGACAGCACCAAAACATAGCTTTCCCTATCTATCCATACAGCTAAATCATTTTTCTTGTACCATTTTGTTTGCTGACAGTGACCGACACCATTTTGATCTGTCTGGACTTCTGCAGAATGTTTTTGCCATTTATCTAGTCCATGTTACTTTAACCCTCTCATCCAGTTCCATCTACTAACTCTCGCTCTTCTCCAGGGACCAACATAAAATGCCATTACTCATTTTAAGGAGAATTACCTTCCACTCTCACTCACTGCCAAAGGTCCCACTTCCATATCAAGCCAACGCAGTGCTAGATTTTCCTATTATTTGTAAAATTTTCATGCAAGAAGTTGTGTGGAAGGCTTTTTCCTCAAGCTGACCTTCCTGGAGCTGTCAACTAAGTAAAGAACTAAAAGATAAATCCCATTTGTATTACTGCTGGACATCAGTTCATTCTTACCTCTCCAAAGTTACCCCCAGGTCCCTTTCCATGGCACTACTTTCCAGGGTCTCATTCTACAGTCTGTTTGAACACCCAGGGTTGCCCCTTCCCAGGTGCAGAATCTGGCACTTCCCTTGTTGAACTTCCCATAGTTGGTGATTGCCCAGTCCTCTGATTTGTCAAGGTCTCTCTGCAGGGCCTCTGTGTCTTCGAGGGAGTCAACAGCTCCTTCTAGTTTTGTGTTATCTGCAAACTTGCTTAGTATCCCTTCCAGTCCTACATCCAAGTAATTTATGAAGATGTTGAAGAGCACAGGGCCCAAGATGGAGCCCTGTGGAACCCCACTAGTGACAGGTCACCAGTCTGATGTTACCCCAGTCACTATTACCCTCTGTGCTCCACCCCTGAGCCAATTGCTCACCCACAACATGATGTGTTTATCCAGCTACGTGCTGGACATTTTGTCCAGAAGGACCCTGTGAGAGACAGTGTTGAAAGCTTTAATGAATTTCAAAAATATGACATCACCTGGCTTCCCTTGATCAGCTAGGTGGGTTACCTTGTCATAGAAGGAAATCAGGTTGGATAAGCAGAACTTTCCTCTCAGGAAGCTGTGCTGGCTGTATGCAATGACTGTGTTGTCTTTCAGATGTTTTTCAGTACTTCCCAGAATAATCTTCTCCATAACTTTACCAGGCACTGAAGTGAGACTGACAGGCCTGTAGTTTCCAGGGTGCTCTTTCTTGCCCTTTTTGAAAATCAGGACAATGCTCACCAGCATCTAGTCAGCTGGGACCTCTCCAGATTCCCAAGACCGCTCAAAAATCATCAAGAGAAGTTTTGCAATGACATCAGCCAGCTCTTTGAGAATGAATCCCATCAGCCCCCCAGTGTTTTGCCACTTTTGGAATGCAAAAGATTTTTCTTATGCTTAAATGAAATTTCTTGTATTTCAGTTTGGGTCCATTTTGTCATGTTCTTTCATTGAATACGATTGAAGAAACCAGCTCCACCTTTCTTAGTCTGTCTCATCAGGTATTTTTAGACACTGACAAGATCTTCTGAGCCTTCTAGAGACTGAACAGTCTCCACTCTATCAGCCCCTCTTTGTATGACAGATGGTCCAGTCTGCTAATTATCTTTAATAGCCCTTCACAGGCCTCACTGCAGGATGTCAGTGTTTCTGTTGCACAAGGGAACTCAGCAGTAGACCCAGCATTCCAGAAGTCTCTCACCAGGGCTGGGGAAAGTGTCACCACCCTCAGCCTGCTGGCAGTGCTCTTCCTGATGCAACTCAGGATGGCTTTCTTTTCTGGCTCATCACTAACTTGTTGTGCACTGTGACACTCAGATACATCTGTGCAAAGCTGCTTCCCAGCCTGTAATGGTGCATTACATTATTTCAGTTTACAAACCCGAATGATATAGAATATCAAGTTCCATAGGCCAATATAGTGTTACCGGGTTCCTCTCCCTTCTCCATAAGCCCGTTAATGAAAGAACAGGAGTCTGTAGCTCTATCCTAAAGTCCAACCTTTCACACACTACACAGATGGGAATCTAAGAAGGAGGGTATCTTTAGCCTAGGGGCTCACTCTTCATTGGATTTTAATTAACCATCTGCTCTAATATGGAATCTTCTGTCACATAGAGGTAGTCACAACACATCAGCCAGCACTACATGTGCAGCCAGAGTGTTCCTGACTTTCCTGTGGCTTCTGTTGCTGTCACAGCTGCAAGCATAGCTATTACTGCTGTGCCAAAAGCTGCAGCAGCTGCTGTTGCTATGGTTCACACAGCTATTTCAGCAGAGTTCCAAGATACTTTCCTGTATTCATAAGTGTCAGCTGCCCACATGCTCAACCACATGAATACTTGGCCCACACAAGACTAATGCAGATTCTGTCAAGTCCTTCAATCACAGGCTTAATTTGTACAAACAAAAATTCCACAGCAGAGCAACAAAGACAACTAGTGCCAAAAATGTCTTTCCCTTTTACCCTTTTTTTCTCCTCACAAGAAATGCATATGTTCCAAGCCTTGCTTTGACAGATGTGACCCACAGTTTTTCTAGGCTACTCCAGTTTGTTACAGATCATAAGCAGATAGTAAATGGGGTGCTGTCCTGGACTCTGGGTGTGGCAAGACAACCAAGAGATAGCTGCAGATCAGGCTTTTTACGTTCCTCATATTTTAAGAGGTACCAGTCCTCAGAATGAATTGTATTGTAGACAGTAAAGGAAATGTCCAAGGATTTAGCTGTCAAATGCTCTTATTCTCCACATGCAAGAGGAAAAGGTTAAAAAAAGAATCCAAAATGAAGAGAGCAGGAGGGAGATCAGTCCCTGGCTACATCCATCCAAGTCAGCCAAGTAAGCCTGGGGTACTGACCTACAGTCAGCTTTTCTGTTTTATCATTAGCTTGTTCTTTTATATAATTATGGCCCATACCATTTAAGGCTTCTCAGACTAATGCCTAGAGACAGTGTAAGGAACAGCACAGCCACTCCAAGCAAGCAGCATATAAATATGATTTAAAGGGTAGAAGAGGACTTAACCACATGGATTAAAGCTGTACTACTGTGCCATCTGCTCTCAAGGCCAGAGCTCCTTATGCACCCTGGCCTAATTTATTTGCCAGTAAAAAATCTAGCCTAACTCACCAGTTAGGATCTTCTCTACTCACCAAGTGTTTCTACCTCAAAGTAGAAACTGCGAGATGAAGATATGAGAGCCTAACCTGTTCTTCAAAGAAAACATAAAAAACCCCTAACCTGCACAAGTAGACCTTGCAGACACAGTAATGTTCCATGCTTGGCTGCCTTCTGTCACAAGGTTAGACAAAAATAGGGACAAACAAATGAAGTACACATAGATCAAAATTAAAAAGAAGGAAATGCCACTCCCCAGCAGGACTTACTTGCTTTTAGAGTGTGAAGGCATGGAGATGTAACAAGACATGAAGGCAGTATGCTGGATGATGAGCTTTCTTGAAGTATTTGCACATCACATTTTGTATATCCATAACCACAGCTCTGAGTTCATGTTTGTGAACTTGACTTTTTTTTTTATCTATGTATCAATAGAATTCCAGAATATGAATCCATGCAAAACATACAAGAGTTGTCACATAAGCAGATATTATCGTTGGTACAACTGATCACCAGCTTACAATAGCTTTGTTCTCTCAGTGGGACAAAAAACTTTTTTTTTTTTTTTTTTTTAAATATAAAAGCAGCAGAGCAGACACCAACATGAATGCTCTGCATTTGTCATGCAAGGAAAGATTCATGATTGCATCAGCCTCCACAGAGGGTAGCTGGAAGCTATCCGAGAGTGATGACTAAACAGAATCTGATCTGTTGTTTGCTGATTGGCACAGAGCTAGGAATGCAGAGGGAAAGACAAATAGCCCACCGCTTCTACATATGCATTATAATACCAACAAGCAACATTTCCTGGAAAGAGTAGGAAACAAAAGGAACAATTGTTTGGGGTGGGGAAGGGCAGAAGGGGGGAAGGGTCGGGCAATACTTACTTCTTGAACTTTATTTGTCATCATAACCCACTTCAGAGTCCACTTCATTTCCCTGAAAAAGAATTGGTGTCCCATGGTGCTAAGCACTGCAGTATACACATACTATAAGAATGGTCACGATTCCTTGAAGGCACCTTCATTGGAGTAATTTTAAGCCTCAAACCAACTTCGGTATGGGCACATCTTATAGTTGAGGATTGTTTAGCAACTACTTTATTTTGGAAAACAGTGGGAGAGCAGACTGGTCATCAGAGATGCATTGGTTACTCTGCTGTCTCTTGCTATTTGAAATATTCACCATAGGATTCTGATTGCAGGGTGTAAACTACAAGTAGTACACTTGTTCTTCACCACTTAATACAGCCCCTTTAACGAGATGCTGACAGACTTTGGAAAGACTAAATCTGTGAAGTAACTACATTTACTCTAGAAACCTCTAGATTTTAGTTTCTTAGGAAAAAAAATCTCACCAACTAGAAAATATGCTTTCTGACAGAAGAAAATTAGAGAGGTTGTGGAGACATTCACTGGAGATATTCAAGAACTGCCTGTATGCAGTCCTATGCAATGTGCTCTGGGATGACCTTGCTTGAGTAGGGAAGTCAGATCAGATGACCCACTGTGGTACCTTCCAACCTTACCCATTCTGTGACACAAAGAGAGTAGGATATAGTTACTGACTTTTAAAAAAAGTGCAAGTGAAAGGGCTAAGAACAGCCAAAACAGAAACTGTGCAAACTCCTCTCTTCTTGCCCTACTTTTCCTGTTGCTCGCCCTTTTCAATCAGAATGTCCATCTAGTTCAAATCTACAGCATCACCTGGACAGCAGTTTTCACTAGGGAAGCATGAACAAGCATTCATTGTGAAGGCAGGACAATAGCACACAATTACAAACACAGAGTTGGTGGAAAATTCCCCTTAGTCTTGGTTCCATGGTTGACTTTGTTTTGCTGCACACAGGCAGTGTCCCTGAGGCTATTGCTAAACTGACAAATGTGTTTCAACAACAACTGTTTCTTCCTCATGAACTTGTCTGAACTGCTGAAGACCAGTTTTTAGAATCAAACTGCATTTTACTGGGGCTATGCTCACACTACACTCTCTGGGATATATGCTAGCATAATTTAGAGCCACCTCGCTGAGCCTGGTTTGACATCTCAAAGCCATCTTTCATCACATCATGCTCAAGTGGGTTCAGAAATGTTATATTTGTAACATAAAAAACGTGTGGTCTCAGCTACTGCCCTAAGATCCAGTAACTTTCAGGGTGACTTTATTACAGACTGTCATCAAGTTTCAAATTCTTTAACATAATAAAATATAAGATATAATGATTTTTAGATGTGACAGTGTTTTCTTTTTGTATTGATTTTCAGTACACCTTTTTTTTTCTCCTTTCTATTGATCCATTTGCATGAATTGATCACTGTTAATATTAGGCACTGATAGACTAGCAGTCATGATAAAGAAGCTCTGGTTTTTGTAGTTGATTCATCATTTGGAATTAATTTATCACAGGACTATCTTCCTGGTATATAGGATACTCCAATATTTATCTCAGAACTCTAGCTGCAGCAATGCACCAGGAAATTTAAGAGTTGTGAAGCCTCTGCCAGATATTATTTTTTAATGTTTTTTCAAATTTTCCTTTATTCACAAATGTCAAATAGAGTATTCCTACAACACCTGACAACGTCAAGTTACTTGACATTAAAAATACTATGTCCTTTTCAGACTTTTGCTCTGCTAAAGTTTTCTTTCTATTTGATTGAGCCTGATGAGCTTAATGAGCTTATCTGATGAAAAAAATCCAGTAAGAAAATCATTATACTGCCTGTATGATCAAATAGCACTGACAGCAGTTAAAGATTTAGGTATCATGTGTTTTCATCTTCTTTTTACTAAGACAAGCCTGATCAGGCAGTTTTAAGTTTCCTGTTCTGAAAAAGAAATTACTTGTTCTCTTCCACTCTGAGTCTCAAATTTGTTGACTTTTCAGAATGGAGTGATGGCTAACTTAAAAAAGGGCCTGCAATTTAAGTTTCAACAGTTCAGAAACATTTGTTACCCAAGTTAGGATCTGTCACAAATAGCAACTATTTGGCAACAGAGGGGAAAGGAGTTCTTGCTCTCTCCAATCCTCCGAACTTGGATTACTTACACACAACCTTCACTATGCAAGAATCTGGAGTCAGATACAGATGTAGCAAGGACTCAACATTCAATTTCCAATATTCTCTCTTCACTGGTTTGAAGACAGGATATGACCAAATTGCTAGGGAAGATTGCTGCAATACTGCTACTCATCATCCATCCTTGTCACACCTTCAAATTTCACATCTTCTGGGTAACCTAACACGAAGACTTACAACCCCTTGAAGGGATCAGTAAGACTAGATACACTAAAAAAAACCTGACTTGTCAAGATGCAAGAAAAGCTCCTCTTGAGAAGAAAACCCAATGTTCTGAAGCTGCGGGGAACTGTATATTACTGCTGTATTACCTATCACTGTCCAGAAGATCTAGAGAAGCAAGCAGAGAACACATGTGCTTCCTTTCTCATACACAGGGATCCCCAGCACATAAAGTTTCCTGTAGTAGTAATTCATTAACAACAAGGATCAGCACAGCCAACAAGCAGGAAGTGAGAAGCCCTGTTTTCAGTCACCCTGCAGCTGCAACAGGTCCATGCTACTTGTCTGAGTGTATAAAGCACTGGAAGTAGATTAAAACAATTATTTTTGCAGTCTATCATTCAACATCCTGGTATTGAAGAAACACAATCAATGCTTGAAACTGACCAGTGGAATATGAGTGAGCACCCACCTCCTCCCTACAATCAAACATTAGGCTTTGGCCAATTTTAGTAAACTTAAGTCTTAAAATTTTAAGATTAAGAATCAAGAGATCATCTTGAAATAAGTTTTGATTTTGGAAGTAGAGCAATTTATCATTTTAGTTAGATTACAACAAAAACTTCTCCAAGCCAAAATATTATCTGTTCTCTTAGACAGAATAATACTTTGTCATAATGGTGAAAGTTTCAAAGATTCTCACTTTTCAAGCCATCTCACAAGAAATACTCCTGATGCTCCAAAACTCTCAACACCATTTCCATCCCATTCTGCTCAATACAGGGGCCAATGACAGCTCCAAAAATGCAGGAGCAAAGAGTATGCATTGCTACTTGATAGAAAAAGCCTACATTTAGTAGACACCAGCATCATGGAGATATCTCTAAATAGAGAGAAAATCCTGGTGTTGAGCATTGTCCTGCAAGGAGTAGCATAAGCAAATGCCCAGTATAGTTAAGAGCTAGTTTTGGGGCCCTGTTGAGCTTGCACGGCAAATACTGCCAACAACTTTGGTCATCACCTAGAACTCCTGGACACAACTGTAGTTAAAGTTATCCTCATATCATGATATACTTCCTGACTTCTCAGGAAAAAGAAATCCTATGATTTGATGCAAACTAAGACTAACAAAGTCAGTGAACTGTAAGTAATTCATAAATTAGCATATTCTAATAAAGTTTTAAGTAGGTTAGTATTGTGTCTACAAGCCTGTTCATAGTTGTATTCTCTTTAATGAAGCAAAAATGGTATTTCACAGAAGGAAAAACAACCTAGGAAGTGACCTTAGAAGTCTTGAATTAGGCAGTATCACTGCTGAGATGACTTGCTAGCAACTCAAAGAAATGGTTAACTTGACACCTCACTCAGCAGCCTACTACCAGCACCCTCAGTTTTTCCTACATGCCTTTTTCTTCCTCCTTCTCCTTCCACTAAAAGCATTAAAATAACAAGAGGTGGCTGCTTCTAACTCTTTTATTCCCATACTCTACTTGTAGAGATTCCTGACCTGCATTTGTCTTTGAGCAGAACTCCCATTCCTCTTACCTTCATTAAAGGTTTTGTTTTTTGGGGGGATTTTTGTTTTTCATTTTTTTCAGTTTTGAGGGGTTTTTTTATGTGTGTTTGGGGTGTTGTGAGGGTGGTTATTTATTTATTTACTGTGTGTCGTGTTTTTACTTCCTGACAGCATCTAACATTTTCAGAGAACTCCATTTGAGATCCATCCACATTCTATAACTTCATACACCTTTTTGCAAAGCCTTCATCTGGTTGGGAATCTAAAGTAGAAATTTAATTACTAAGTTCTTCAAGAGCTATAGGCAGAGATACGAGTTAAAACACCTGAACAATATAAGCAGTAGAATAAAAAGGACTAAGGGATACTTTTCAATGTGGCAGGAAGCAAGAAGACCTGTCCACAATGTATGAACACTGAAGAACAGTAACACTCAATTACTTGACTGCTTAAAGAGATCATCCAATACAGTTCATTCAAACATTAGATATCCCCATCTTGTAATCCTGTGAAGGGTCAATGCAAAAGATGAAGTCATCATCCCCAGTCTTTACAGCTAGTTACACTCACCTCCAGGTACTACACATCTGAATTTATTAGTGTCCTTGTCTGAACCAGTCTATCAGCTCTTTTATAAATTCCAAGTTTTATAAAGTCTAAGAGCAGTATATAGTGTCCATAAATAACTCCTAGCAGAGATACATACTGCTCCATTGAAGTGGCTGGACTTTGGTTTGTTAGATTTTATTTCAGCAAGTGATAAAGTTTCATAGGTAGCTCATGTACTCATAACAGCAGCATCAAGACTGGGAGCAAGGCCTTAAAGTTTGTTCTAGTATTTGTAGCAAGTCAGACCATTTTATTTTATTATGCGAGTAATCTTTGTCAAGATCTATTCTGAGGAAGTGTGCTCAGTGTTGACTTACATATGCTGAAGTGTGTGTCTGTCTGGTTCTGCCTGTCCCACACTTTCTCAAGACAGACGGCCTTGTTCTATTACACTCTTCTCTGAAGAATTGAAAAATAGCTTACTTGCTTTCATCCACAGAAGTCAGCAACAAGAAAACAGTTCTCCTTCAGATGTACAAACCAGGCAATCTAGATCAAATGCAAGACTCTTAAAAAGCAAACCACATAGCAGTAACACCAGGTTACTTGAGTAAGAGCTTGCTTAAATATAGAAACCCAAGCTATTTGTGCTTTCCTATACATCAAATGCAAAGAACACTCTTGGTATCTGGTAAAAATGCTTTTTCCTGGAGCTGTTGTATTTTGTCTGCTGACAACGAATAGCTGAACTCTTACATTGATCAGTATCAACAATTCATAATGTTTTCACTTCTCTCTTGGAAACCATCTTCCCTGACTTCACAAGCTATTCTTTTGTAAGGTTATGTAACAATAAAACCTGTGCTTTGCAGGCTGTTTCATAAATGAAGTCCAACCAAACCACAGGTTGGGCAAGAAGGTTTCCAGTATTTTTTATACTGTAGCTTAAGAAAGAAAAGTAACTTGAGAATTTATTTTTAAAAATATTTTCCTAGTAGCAACCACAACCTTTTTAACATTACAAAATTGTAGGCTTCCTTACTCCCACCTAAGTTTTCAGCAGTAGTAGTTTTAATTCTGTAAGAGACTTAAGAGTTAGTATCAACACATCTTTGTTAGTTTTGTAATTGATAGAAGTCACATGGAACACCCCTACCACTGAATACACTAAAAACTCTTTTAGCTGCAGGCAGAAACATGCATTCTATACACTGCTTCAACTAAGTCTAGTTGTGGTTGGGTTGTTTGACTGGTTTTTTGCAGAGATTGAAAAAAAAATGAAATTTTAATCAAAAAATCTGCAACACCTATAATGACGAGATTCCAGTCCTGAATATCGAGTTTTGCCAATTTCACTTCTCATATCACTATTTTATCACTTACAAGACTGACTGTTAGATACTGATTTTAGATCAAACTGACCTGTTTTTCAATTTGTCAGAGTCCACTGTTGTTAGATATGAGAATGTTAACTGTGTTGCTACATATACACACCTATATCTACAAATTTTAGATTTACATGAAAGCTCTGTACAGTCAAGAAACTTGACATTCATTAGCATGAACATATCACCTTTCTCCATCATGCATACAATCATGTCAGAAGAGCACAAGAATGGCAGTCTAAGAGAAAGTATCTACATCACAGTTAAGGCAGAAAGGGAAAAAATGCACCGGGATCAGTCTGTATGAAAGCCATCTATTATTTCAGAGAAAATAAAATGAGATTCAAGACAGCACACTTCTCTTACACATCAGACTAATTTGCTACTGCTACTCTTTTTGTGTATCAGAACATACCCACACCATTCAATGCATTCATATGCCATACTAATTCTACCTTTCAGAAAAAGGAAGGCCAAGGATAT
Source organism: Cephalopterus ornatus (assembly GCA_013396775.1). Classification (NCBI taxonomy): domain Eukaryota; kingdom Metazoa; phylum Chordata; class Aves; order Passeriformes; family Cotingidae; genus Cephalopterus; species Cephalopterus ornatus. Next base: position 219,105 of record VZRE01003117.1, on the reverse strand, counting down.
TCTACTTTGTCATAGACATCACCTTTACTGTTTCTCCAAGCATGACAACTTAAGTAAAAAAAAGTCAGAGCACAAAACATTTTGAAGTTTCAGCTACCACCATCTGGTGTTACTTTGTGATAGGAGTTCACACATTTTTTTTTCTGAAAAATGTCCTCCCAAAACTTAAACAGGCTTCAAAACACTTTACAGGAGAAAGAGTAAGTCAGGAATAAGTTCAATTCTGCCTAGAATCCCCAAAGTTACAGCTACATCTGGCAAGATTCACATCTTCCACTTAATCACTGCAAATTATAAGCAGTTCTAGTTAATGCCAATTAATTTCTTCACTCAAGCCCTGCAAAACAGGGGGAAAAACAATGTTCATGAATAGTTTATAATGCTGTCTTGGGACACAAACGTATTAAAGCAGCTAAAGAATTTCCCATGCATCTGGTTTACTGGTTACCAGACAGATGAGGGCTAAAGTTGCTTTGACTTTCAAGGGGTGTTCTGAGAGGGCAAAGTAACTGCAGAGGCAAGGTACATGCATGCACCAACTGTTTTAGGTGGGAGTCAAACACCTCAATGTTAAACAGCAGTCCAAAGATGCATTCTCTTCCCAATAAGGGGATACTCTAAATACTGCTGCTTGCCAGAAATGGATTAAAAAACTGCTGTAGCTATGGATGTACCCAAAACAAAGCTGTTTTCAGGTAGGGGGGACTAGAATGAGCAATTCAACAGTACACATGAAAAGCTTGCATCTTTCACTGACTTAGTCACTTCACAATCACTGACAAGACTGATGTACATATTTCTGCACCTGCAATTGTAAAAGCAGATAAAATATTTAATATGTAATTTACAATGTATTTTACCAGCTTGGCATACAGGATGAACAGAATATATCAAAGTAGTTGAGTTATAGGCTTGTGGAGGCCCTGCAAAAATATTACTTCATATATTTGCTAATTTAAAAAAAAAAATCAATTTGCATTTTAGAAGTGATACAATTCCATCTACCACAAAATACAAAGAGCTGCAAAAACGTATACCATTCCAACAACAATGTATATAAGTTATTAAATAATGATCTGATTTAAAAGAATATAAATGAAGCCTTTAAGTAGGTCTTTTCTACATGCATATTATTCCTCATTAAAGAAAAATATGTAAAAAGGCCATTGGTAATTGCTTTGTTAACCACTGTAGAAAATGCCAATTCTCTGGTCACAGACGCCACTAGTTTAGCACTTAAGGTCTTCTGCAGTGTTACATGTGATTATTTTTAAATACTGTTAATTCTATTACTCCATTGGTAAAGAATGTGTGACTTGGAATATGGCAGTCTTCATATCAAGAGGGCAGTGATGCACAGTTTTATAATTATCCAGAAGAACAGCACCCTCCAGTGCTCTGTACTTGTGGCTCATCATCAATGATCTGTACACCTCGCCTTGCCATTCCTGACTGACTGGAACCATTGCCTCTTGCTCTTTCATCCACTTGAGCAGTTTCTATCATTCCTGTAAAGAAAGAAATGTATTAGATGACATTCCACTGCATTTTTACACAAGACCTTGAGATCTTCATCTCTCTGTGTTATGTGCAGAGAGATAAAGTTCAGCAAGACTGGTTCTTCTCTTTGCTATGCAGAACTAAGTACTCTGGTATCCCATGGCATAGCTGTAAGAACATATTAAAATCTTTTTAAAGCGTTAAACATCCAGCAGCTCCTGTTAACTAAGGGAGACCTTATGATGCTCAGATGCTCTGGAGTTACCAACTTCAAAAGTTAGGTTTACTCACCCATCTAAAGAACATTCTGTTAAGAAAAACCAACCAAACAAAAAAAGCCCTCACTAATAAAAGAAACCAAGAAACTCCACCCTCCAAAACAAAGAAACAAACCCCAACCAACTCTTCAGACATGCAGGATAAGTTTTGCTTGAGTTCTTCTATCATAGAAATACAATTAATAGGACAACCTCCCTTTGTTACATTTTTATCCCACATACCATCTTTACCATTTGCTTAGACTGCTGTGTAAAATTTACACCGTTACAGCTTTGAGTTTATGATTTGTCATTGGCAGCATCTGAGATCTTTGAAAGAGGTTGAAACAGAGTGCTTGAAGCAGGCAACAGTGAGACCAGTCACATGAAGCTTGATTTGTGTTACTATTTATGCATTGTAAACAGAACAGCAGTTGGTGCTCCAACAAATGACAGTATGAATTTGCAGTATTGTAAGCATCCTTACATCAAGCTTCCAGAGTTATTACAGAACACAAGTGGCTTGAAGTAGACTCAAATCAAATCAGTTCTTCTTAGTAGTTTACATTAAAACTTTTCTGGCCTTAAAAGCATTTCTGAATTTATCTTATGAATGAGCTCTGTACCAACAAACTGCATAATACCTACTTTTACAAAGGTCAAGAAACAGTTCTTCAATTCCTTTGTTCTGTTTAGCTGAAGTATGATAATGTTTTGCTCCAACAGATTCAGCATACCTGTAGAAACGCAGATACAGAGCTTCATTGTAGTAAAATGACTCAATCCTCCAAATCCACTTGACATGAAGCAGTAAGATGATCACAAGAGGTTTTATTCTGACTTCACAGTTAATCTATACATGCTGATTTTATATAAAAGAGGAGTTGTGTTTAAAACTGCCATGATTGACACAACACATTAGATGAAATTAAGAAAATGTCATGCCTAGAAATGCATTTAAACTGCAAATGTTGACTATAATCCCATACAACCCTCAAGTTACAGTTTGGTCAGTAAGGGGACTGGGACTCGGACACTAACAGAACACTGCACAAGTGGCAGACGTAAACCAGCAGTGCCTAGCTGGGTGCTATGTTAGCAGCATCACAAGTTTATTACTCTACATGATTCTGCAATGACTGTTTCTATTAATAATTGGTGTGACTTACGTTTCTGCTTCTTGCACTGAAACATGTCTCTCTTTTTCCAAATCTATTTTGTTACCTGTTGGAAAAAAGTTAATAATTCAAGTCCTTGTACTCCAAAATTACCCCAAAATGAAGCAGACGTAACCATTGTACCCCATCATTTTCTCACAAGCTGTCCCAGTAAAGACCAGCTCTTACCCAAGTATCAATCTGGAGCACAATGATATGATTTGAGAATCTCCTTTCACACAAGCATTTACAGACAATGAAGATGAAGTGCTATTCTGTAGAGAGATCAGGATAGCTAAATAGCTCCATATAAGCCACTCAATTCAACTTGTTACTTGTCTGATTTATTGGCAGCTTCCCTGTGCTGCAGAGATGATTTATATAGGATTTCCTTATATCTAACCTCATGAAAGTGTTTTAATAATTACATCAGATTTAAACCTAAACCTAGTATTTCTGTTGCATCCCATTTACACTGAAATATCCAAGCTTTAAGACTAACTCCACCCCACAAAGCACTTGATTATGAAAACAGACAAAGCAACTAGTCTGTGGCACTGAGAACAGTAAATACCATGAGTTTGAGTATTTGAAAGAAGGATAATACACATTTGAGGTATGTTTCTCTTTATTAAACTACAATCTGCAGGTGTCTGTACCATGCACTTCTGATGGTATAATTAGACAGCTTATTGTTTTGAACTGAACACTTATTTTCCTCCATGTGATCTACTGAAACTTCCAGCTCCAATTTAATCTCAAATATCAAATTAAGCTTCACCCCTTCACGTGTACAAGCTGTCAAAGCAGTGTTTGGAAGATAGTATTAATCAAAAGATGTTTCCAGTTAAGTCATTAGAATCACATGTTGAAAAAGACTTACCTACTATACACAAACAGATTTCATTTCCCAACATTTTTCTTAATTCCTTAACCCAGTTTTTTACCTGCAAAAAGAAGGGAGGCGAGTTTATTTTCACTGGATATACTAGCTTAGGCTATGTGGAACCATTCCCTTTCCCTCATTAACCATTTACTCTAAACTTGGACCAAACATGTTTAGAGCAACATGGATGAAAAAATATAGCTACATGTCTCTTGTTCAGCAGCTTTTAAGTTCACAGGTGAAATTAAGAGCAAGTGACTTAGGTAAAATGGTTCAATTACTCCAGAAATATAACTCACCACACTCATGTTAGCCCCACTCCAAAGAACAAGTGCACTGCATGGGCCACTTTAGGTCAGGCATGGGATTTTTATCAACAGGCGCTTACTGACAGATCACAAATGGTACTTTAAAAGTAGAGGCACCTGAACTGAGGTTAGATTATAACAGATATTTGTTTCCCAAGAGAACAGATACGATAAGAATATTGAGTCAGCTGATACGTAAGGTATCTGTCATCAATTCTGTTGTCATTCTTTGAAGCTGTACGATCACTGCACTGACTTAGGAACTGCTATTTTAAGGGAATTTAATCGCAAAGAGAGGCAATCACTTCAAGAACCTAAAAATAGTTCAGCTACATGATACAGCAGTAGCTATGCAATAACTTCTGCAAATTAGCCTTCCCTCTTTTTTTTCTGCAAATTTAAGTGTTTTGGTGTCACAGAGTTTTTACTAAGTAGGGCTCAGCATGAAAAGGCACAAGTTGAATTAAACTCACAAGTCATCACAACTCTGCCAGCTGGGGCAAGTTATTTAACTACTAGCACAACTGCTTTACTTGCCCTACACCAGACTATTTTAAATAGTTACAACTGTTCTGGAACTGCACCCTGACACTATTTCTATCACTGCTAAACCATGCCTTGCTGATACAACCACAATTTCTTACTTCTCTACACACAAGTCCCACAGGTTTTACCACAATCTAATCAAAGACAAACTTTAGAAAAGACTGGCTAGTTTTCAGCTGGAACACCCTACAGAGTGTTAGCACAGATTTGACACAGGACTGTAAAAAACTCACTGCTCAAACTGATCAACTAATAATGCTATTAAATAATTAGCTGGTAAATTTCAGGTTTTGATGAGGATTTGAAGTACAAGTATCTATTATCACAGAGAACATAATGTTTTTGTATTGCAATTTCAGCATTCTCAGATGTGTAAAAAGCCAAGTCACTTAATATCTTTTAGTAATTTGGTTTACACAGTAGAGATCAGTATGGCATACTATAACAACAGCACCAGTTCATGTTTACAGCCTGCCACAGGTAACTCATGTATCTAATTCTCCAGTGGTCTTTGAATAACCCTGCTAGAACATCAGTAGACTGAAAAAGTCAGCCTTCAAAAGAATACTAATAATGTGTATACTTCCATTCTATGGTCTAAATTTGCAAATCTAATATATATTGCTGAAAACAGAGGATTCCCATTTACACATATCACAGATTACCCTTTAAGCAGTTTACATCTCACACAGATGTAAAAAGCTGTCCAGTACCTTTTGAAAAGAGTCTTCATCTGTTATATCATATACTAGAATAGCGCCATTGGAATCCCTGTAGTAGATAGGCCCCAACGCATGAAATCTTTCTTGACCAGCTGTATCCTGTATTTAAAATACACTTGTTAGTATTTAAGACAAAGCAAACAACACTTCAAGGAACTCCAAATAATTACAAATTTTATTTTAGTAAGAAGTGTTTAACATTTGAGATATAGTAAGCCTAAGTATTTTTTTCAGAAAAATATTCTAATTAGCTATAGGAGAAAAAAATAGGGAAGTAAACATACCCATATTGCAAGGTTTACTCTTTTTCCACCAATATTTAGCTTCTTCGTAAGAAAAGATGCCTGGAAAGCAAAAGGGATTAGAGTTAAGTTTTACATACCAAATGCTCCATTTGATTTCCAATTATTTTATCAATAAAAACATCTGAATCAATAAAAGACAAATTTCCAGATCAAAATACTCTGTAAGCCAGAAGGCTGAGTCAATACTAAGCCAGTTAGTCATTTCACTACAGTTTGCCAATAGTCTGTTCTAAATAAATTCGGCTTAAGCCAGTCATTTACTACATCTTCTTGCTGTTCTTTTGAATGATTTAGAGAGGATGAGTTGTGTGGGAAGAGTCTGAATTCACAACACTGATAAGTCTAAGCTGAAATCAAAGCATTTCACAGGAGTACATGAAGTTTGGGTAGAAACCAGCCTCACAGGATTTTTAACCTGCAGGAATTGGCAAAGCAGTTCACTATTAGTGAGCTACTAGAACAAAAAAATAGTATGAGTTAATCAGTAAACATCTTGGAACACTAGTATTCCCCAAGTTTCCTTGTCTGCATCTTTTCCCGTTTTTTTTCCCCTCTACAGTGAGCCCACAACTCTCCCTCATGTTTTTTGGTTCTGTGTTTTTGTTTGTTTGCGGTGAAAAGCCTCAGGATAAGCACACAAGCTACTTCAAAATCCCACTACATTAACTTCTGGAAATGTTTTACAAGTCCAGAGCATATTGCAAGGTTAGTCTAATTTCAGTAGTTGAGTAGATCTGGTTTTCTCACATGATCCACATTTTCAAATACCACCTCTGTTACCCAGTCCATAATTCAATGGCTAAAAAGGGATATAATTTAATACCAGTTTAATGGACCGGAACAGAGTCTGAAGACATTGATGCATTAGGAACCCGCTCCCTCCATTCTGAAGACTAGCAGAATATGTTAACATCAGACAATTCAGTTGCCAAGGGTTAACTTTTGTTTTCTGCCTTAAATTATATTGTTTTCTTTTCAGTTTCACATCAACCTGCATTTGCATTCAAACAAGTACAGTGGTATACACTCATCACAGATTATTTTAGGTTGGATTGTAGCAGCTCAACAGGAGTTCTCTGTATGAGCACTGACCAGCCATAGAACCAAGAGTCACATATGTGCAAAGTGTCATGGGCCAGATGAGGTGCTTGGCCCAGCTTGCTGCTTAGCTACACAAGCAACCAGTACATATACAGAAGACCACAACAGTTCAATTTACACCAACGTAAATTGCTGACAAAGTGCCTGTCTGGAGTGCTGCCTGTATTACAGTTAAAGTCATCTAACACTGAACTGCTAGAGCAGCTCCTGCTCTTCAGATACTTTCCTAATATCAACTCTGGCATCTGTATGACCTAAGGTGAGATGATTAAAAACCAAATCCTTCCCATATTTAAGCTGTATCTTCCACCAAAGCTTTCCATGAAGTCTGATGAACAGAACAGATAGAGAGAGAACAGACCAGAAGAAAAACACTCAGATATTTCCCAAGAGCAGATAACAAAGAACTCATCACTACCACCATTGTGTTCAACATAACCAAACCATTAACCCCTTCAGTCTACAGTAAGGGGACATAAGTCAAGAGCCTGGAAAAAGTTCCAAGCAGCATGTTAAATGGATTTGATCCTCTAGCCAATCTGTAAACAAACAGCTTAACAGCAGAGCAGCAAATCTTAAACATCAGAAAATATTTAATTCTTTAATCAAAAGCTCTATAGAAAGTAATTGATAGCTTTCAGCTAGTTGTCCTTGAGGATTATCTGATCAGTACCAAGTCTTCATATCATAATTTGTTCTACTACACCACAGTTTAAAAGCCAAAAGCTTAGAGGTGACTTCAGAAGTTTTAATTCAGCAACAACTGGGCCATATGGAGAGAAAATACATTTAGGCACAATGAATCAAGCTTACCTGACAATATATTACTGATCTGCTGTACTACTGTACTCAATATTCTATTGCAAATCTCAAAGGAAAAGCTCTTCTGTGGACTGTTTGCTTTTGTCACAACACCAACAATCCAAATGTGCTTTAATGATACAAATTTCACACACAGGGTTTAGAATCACATTTCTGCACCGAAAGGCAGAAGAATCCTTCACAGAAACAGGATTTATATTTAAAAACACAAAGAACTCAGTATCCATGAAGTTACATCACTGTAGTTACACTGACACAGTAGATAGCACAAGCGTATTCCCTATCTGACAGAGCAAATATTAGAGTAGGTTCATCTGCATAGTTAAGTTTTGCTTCATTATCACCAATCCTTCAGGTACTACAGCTTTTGATAGGAATACTGTCTTTTACCACTAAGAGTAGAATATTCCATTTTCTATGTACTCCAGTAGTAGAAGACCCCTACATTCAAGTAAGGCTTTTTAGTATCTCCTGCAAAAATATCCATAACCAGAGGAGACTGTGGCAAGGTATTTACCATTGGGCTACTGCACTTGCTCTCTGTATTAAAACTTGATGAATTTGTACTGATTAAGTTTCAGTCTATCTAAAGTCTTAGGCCCATAGTAAAAAAAGGAGAGACAGTATCCTATAGCAGATACCCCGATTACAAGCACGTTTGTCTGATAATAAGACTGGAACCCAGTATTTGAAGCAGTCATCATCAGTAATGAGCAGAAAGCTCTGTGAACATGCTGCAAGAAACCATCAGGTCTCACCATAGATTAAATGCTTCATTCTTCTTTATTGTGTCCATATACTTAAAGAACACAACAGGCTCTGCTCTTAACAGGTATGGGTAAGTTTGGTGCATTTACTATCAGTAAAATGCACTTTACATCCACAGTGGCAAACATACTGAAGACAAATCAACTAATATCCACCTTTTAACAAACACATATCCACCCCCTTCATTCATTCTGCGGTGAGGAAAAAAAGAAAAACAACAACAAAAAGAAACAGCACCTTTTAGAAATTTGGGGAAGCCAACATGTAAGAGTCTTAACTTCTATTTTGAGGTAATTTAGGGAAAAAGTCAGTTGCCAAGATTCCAAATTTTGCAAAGTTTCAAAGTCAAAGCCTTTGAAATCAGAACAGTCTACACACTATGTTGGGTAATTACATATCAAAAAGGATTCAGCATTCTCTAATCTCCAAAAAAATTACCAAATTGAGTACTGAAGTTTTAAGTCTGAGTTGTGGCTTGATTTGCAATCTTTCTGTATTGATCTAATTACTATGAAAATTCACTTTTGCTAAGACTTTCAAAAACTCATGGATATAGAAAACCACAGTTAATTCAAAGATAAGTAATTTCAAACAACTCTTTGAAGGAAGCTACTAACTTCAGAATTTTGACTCTAGTGTCTTATGACTGATCTGAAGAATACTTAGGCACTTAGAAGAAAAAGCATAATGCAATTATAAGAGTTAAAATTCCAATCTTTCTATGTGCCTGTAGGCTATCTTTTCTGTCTTTTAATTCTTACTTCTAAGAGCTCAGTTTCACATCTCCTGTTAGGACATGTCCAGGCCCTGTTAGGAGCTGACAAAGGGGCTTGAGTAGAACACAAGGAAGACCCCGCTGGAAGAGATTCTCCTGAAAGTTGATGAATAAAAGCAGGAGTATGTCACCTGCCCTTGACGGTTTCATGTTCAACAGCAGCAGGCCAGGCATACAAACACTGCATACAGCACTGAACTTCCTTGCATTGTCTTCTACCAGCCCCCACGTATCTTGAAAGCCAACACAGCTTTTCCAGGCTGTGTAAGTCCAGCAAAGCCATCGGGATCTCTATAGTATGATTAGAACCATATCAGCAGCTCTCTTGGGTTGGATATTTTGAAGTCTTCCACACATTTGAGAGATCAGTACTCAGAAATTGTATTTATATTGAGTAGCTAAACATAAAGTATCTATCTGATTTAAAAAAAAAAAACAAACAGTTGGAATAGTAAGTTTATTAGTAGAGTAATTCTAGCACAGTTCACTTGGTATCAACTCATAGCTTAGAATTATTATATCATTATGAGAGCACTGACCTCAATATTTCAAATAATGGGAACCAGTTCTAACTGACCCACAAGATCTAATAACCACAAGGTTATGGATTGTATTCACTGCTTGCAAAACCCCCTAACTCTGCTGCATCAGCTTTTCCACATTGTTCCACCTGGATTATGTGAATCAGTAGCTACTTTAATTTCCATCTGCAGGTCATCAGTATCTTAAGTACATGACTTGACACAACTACAGCAACACATCTCAGCAGCCTTCTAAATCAAAGGAAGTTCCAGTTCACTCCAGCTAGCACTTAGAGAAGGGGGGTGTGGAGAGAAGAGAAACTGCTCCCTTTAAGTTAAAGTCTTCTGTTGCACAAAAGAAACTTTCCTATTTGGGTGTACACAGTATAACTTCACAGTAGAATAAAGTCCTAAGTGAAGTTTCCAGAAGGCTTCAGACTCACTACCCTTTTTGTTGCAAGCACAATTTAAAATACTTTCCTTTTTTAAGTCAGAGAAGGCTGTGGATGGAGAGCCTCTTGTCTCAATATCTAGTCATCTTTTCATACAATTCATCACTGTCGCTCCTTTGCTGGACCAGGACCAAAGTATTTATCTAATTTTGGCTTTATTGGAACAAAAGGAATTTATTACAATACTTTGAACTGTTTCCATGAAACAAAGCAAACTTATCAGACTAAGGCTTTAACTTAAAAGGAAACAAACCCAGGATGCTTTCCAAATGTGATACTTCATTGCTTAATCAGATAAGCTAGTTTCTCTTATTTTTAAGGAATATTTTAATTTAATAGAGGAGGAACTTACTTCAACTTTTTTCTAGAACTGTAAGATGTAGGAAAAGAGGAATAAAAAAATACTTCATAAGTGCACATGATGCAAGGTAAGGTTCAACAGCAACCGATATTATATTTTATGATCAATAAGATGTATCAGTGGCTAAGGAGGCTCAGAACAGAAAAGCAAGTGATGTGAGAAACACCACGCAATCAGTTAAAAGACACAGGTAGCAACCAGAAACCTAATTACAGTGGAGAAACAAAATCTCAGTATGAATGTAAGCACATGCTTCCACTCCTTTACACACACCCCTCCAGACAGCCAAAACCAGAAGCTCTTGAGCCACACTATCTACAGATATTTTCCTATCAGCATTTTATGACATTTGTGACCCAAGTCTGTATTTCAATCCATTTTTGCTTCTAATTTAAGGGTTTGCACTATAGATTTAAAAAACAAAAACCCAAAAAACAAACACACTCCATCACATGACCTACCCAACCCTATTCATTTTACATGGCATATGAGAATTCAGCTACACATCATCATTTTGTTGCACTTAAAATGATTGTTTGCTCAGTGCTGCACTTCAGCTGCACCTCTGACACCTACAAGCTATTAGTCACATCTGTAGCATCCCAAATACCTTCTGTGGCATCAGAGCTACAGTCAGCTCACCATAAACACCACACTATGCCTAGTAAATCTACCAACAGATTAACCCAAAAGCTGAGTATGAACACAGGGTAACAGAGTTTAAAACATTCTTTTTAGCTCTCCATAGCAAAACGGGAACGTTATCTGTTTAAGAAACATTCACTGTATTGCATCTATAATGCTTCTTTGATTTTAGGGAAAGTTTCACTATTAAATACTTCTGAGATACCCATTTTAAGAGTTTTCCCCTAAATGCATGAGAATAGCACATAACTACCCTAACGCTCCTTTTTTTGGCATCACCTACTATTTCTTCAGTACTTCAACAAGCTCAAAAGTAGCTCAAAACCCACTAGTGGCCCACCAAGTGGCAGGGTTTGTTTCCTTATTTTAAAAACTAATATTAAGAGCAGTATGTATTAAAACCCACACTTCCACATACATGCTCACAACTGCTAAGAAAGATGCTGTGCAACTGGTGTAACCACAAATAAAAAGGTTAAGCAAGCTGACGCATCCCGAAAGACTTAACGTACCACCCATAACACTAAGTTCAAAACATATTTTCTGACACCATGTACAATATAAGCAGTTTACTCTGCACCATGCCATCCATCACTAATAGGTCATGAAAAAAACATCGCTTTCAAGCAGACATCCTGTCACATTTCATAAGTGGAACATCACTTTGTAGTTCTTTATAAATTAGCACACAATACTGCTGATAATCTAGCCAAAATTCAGAGTGCTATCGTGACAAGCAAGTAAGCCTTAAGAATCTTTTCTGTTATTAAATCGTAAGCCTTAATCTCATCAAGCATTTTGTGAAAGCTTTTCTCTTTAAACAGCAGCACTTAGGCAGCCCCAGTGTTAGGATTTGAGAACATGGGGAAGACTATGATTAACAGACATGCAGCACACATGAAACACTTAGTCATCAGTCCACTAACAGTGATTACAAAAACAAAATTACTTTCGCATGATACCTCCCAGTACTCACATGAAGACATTCATATATATAACTGGAAAAAACGGAGCAGTTAGTATGCAGAGTAGAAGCGAGGCCTTAAAGTATTGAAAGCTTAGATCTGAGGCGTGAAAAGAACCAGAAAATTAGCTTCCAGAGAACTCGGCCTGGGACAGCCACCATTAGCGAGCGGCGATGGTTACTCGGGCTTCCGCTAAGCTGTAAACAAGGCAGGGGCCGGCAGCCCCGGGAGGTGCGCGAGGCGAGGGGAGAACAACACCGGGACCCTCCTCGCCGGCACCGCCCCCTCGCCCCGGCCCGGCCGCCCCGGCAGGCGCTCCCCGCCCGCCCCGGCCCGCACCTGCAGGGTGGTGATGTGCTTGTCGTTGAACTTGTTCTCGCAGTAGCGCAGCACCAGCGAGGTTTTGCCCACGCAGCCCTCCCCGAGCAGCACCACCTTGAAGGAGAAGCTGCGGC
>VZRE01003117.1:182560-206211 GCA_013396775.1 Cephalopterus ornatus | reverse complement strand
GGCGGGGCCCGAGGGAGGGGGCGGGGCCTCGGGCGGGGTCGGGGAGGCCCCTCCCCCTCGGAGCTGGGGACCCGGGTGGGATTGGCACGCGCGGGTGGGTTTGTTTTTAAATGTCACGTTAAGGTTTTCTTGTGCAACGAACGTACGTGCCAAGCGTTTCCCCGTGGAAACGAAAAGCCCCTAACAAACAGGCTATAAACGTCACGGGCACGGATTTTGTTCCAGCTTCAAAGGCCCCGATCGTGTGGATTAATTTACACTTGTCTATTACACTGGTCTCTAAATGTTTGCAAAATAAAGTCCATAGTAAAGTACTTTAAAACAGAGATGTGGGAGCAGGTAAGGAAAAAGGCACAAGAAAAACGTTCTTCTGTCGAGTTCCTTGATTGTAGGGGTCCGGTACTGTTCCATACACAAGAATTGGGTAACTGCCTTGTAAAACTGGCTATCATTCCGTAATTAAAAGCAATCCTCACAAACCGATCCAAACGACTGCGGACGGCGTAGTCTGTCTCTAGTGATCATGCAGTGGCAAGAAAAATAACGCTTATGAAAAGGCTCCACAGTGCAATTTCCTTTTTCAGATAGTATTAATGCCCTGTTGTGTGAGAAAGAATAGAGGAATGAACAGAGAATGCATCCAGGAGAACAAAGATCAGATTTCCTGCAGCGAGAATCATAACATTCACACACAAAATGGATTGGTTTTATTTCCTTCAGATGTAAATAAAATAAACCTTTTTAGTAAATTAAGGAAATGGGACAAAGTTAAAAAAATCGATGAACACACAATCTTCAGGCATATCTTTTCTTTACATAAATTTCCAGTTTTATTAGAATGTAAGTGCTTTCAGCAAGTTACTATAAAAATGCTGTCTTGCTGGAAAGAGATGCTTGCTTCTGTTAGTCATGCCTTCTGTGTACAGGCAATAAAACTGACTGGTGTGTTAGTTATTCTTTCAGGCTGAACAGAAGAAGGAGGTAGAATGGATGAAGATGAAGATTGCCAGAGACAATGGAAATCAATGGTCATGAGCACAAGCTGCTTCCAGGGCCCAGCAGGTTGAGGCTTTCCTGGGTAACTGCTGGCAAATGCACCGAGACACAGAGACACTGTCTTCAAAAACCTTCTTGTGCTTACATCTTTTTACTGTTGTCAACAAAAGCAGGTTCTACATACATTCTTTATAAATACATGGGATTAAATTGAAGAATATGCCTGATTTGTACTTTTCAGTTCTTCTTTGAATGCCATATATCTGTTACATCTTATTCATTAAAAAGGTACTTTCTGCATGGGTGATTTTTCATCAATCCTAAGTGTATTATTATACTGAACACTGTAGTTGAAATAGAGTCTATCTTCCAGTGAGAAAGAGAGCTGAAGCTTTGGAAAGGGCTGCAAGAGAGACACCCTGTATGAAGTCTATGTGCTGAATGCACCTGACAGCATTGTTTCTCCAATTGAAGGCTCAGCAAAGCAAAAGGCACTAACTGAAGCTCAGTTCTGGCTGACTGTTTCTCCAAGAATCCTCTGCTGTGGTGCAGAGGCAAACGATGCATTTCCCACTGACAGTAGGCTGCTGCGAGTAACAACATTATCCCACCATTTCTGTTCTCCTCTCTCGTATCTCGAACCAGTGATTACTGATTTTGTTGTATGAGAAGTCTTGTACTGTCCCAAACTTCAGCCACCAGTACTAAATGAAATTAGAAGGATGTTCTGGCTGAGAATAGAAAATTCTGTCAGAGCTACCTGAAGTGTCACATTTCACTGTAATCTGATACACGACTTTATAAAATCTGCAGGTCTAAATATCTGTGACAGTTACCAAGTTATTTTAATGGTGTTAATTTAACCTGGGAAGTGTTTTTTTTGTTTCAGTGAATTTTAGAAGAGAATGGCTCTTTTTCCTTTAATTTAGTATACTTCTCCTTTTTACACAGCTTCCTAAAAATGCTTTTACAGACCTTCTGTGTTAACTGTGTTTCTGATTACATCTGCATGAAAAATGCCTTTTGAGACATATTTTATATTTCACGAAGATGCTACAATATTCTGTACGTTATTAAGCCAAAACAAATAGCACCACTGTATCCATTGCCATGACCTTTTATCCTTCTTGGTAATAAGAGTTGGACTCGATTCTTGTGGGGCCTTTCCAACTTAAGAGTATTCTGTGATTCTGTGATTTGACTCAAGTCTTTTACCACACAGGTGGTGTCATTTCTGAAAGTGAAAATAATGTGCTACTTCCAGCTTTCATTATTAAATCTCCTTATAAAAATGTTAGATGTGTTAATTCCACTGTGAGCTGAAGTGCATGCAGTAGATGTCAGAGGAGATACTCTAGCTGGTCAAACCTATAACAGCATAAGCAGCACCTTCCATGCCATGGATGACACATAACTGATTTCTGGGATAATTATGAGTTTCCTGTAAATTATAAAGGTAGCAGTTGATTTGCAAATAAAGTCAGTCTTATATTTCCATTTTTTTCCTTGGAGAATATTTTTGAGCATACTTGCAATAAAATGCTCTGATTTTATCATTTTTACTTGGAACAGAAACCTACTACAAAATCTTTGCCCAATAACGTACAGTTGTGTAAGATCAATGTCCACAAGCGTACAAGATGTCCAAAAACACAAGAAATCAGAACAGGGAAAAAAACACAACCCAACAACAACAACAACAAAGACCCACTTTAAATGAAGTTAGCAGTATTGTCAAAAAGAAAGATGGCTATTCAGATTCAGAAGATAAAGAGTAAAGATGAAGAGCAATACATATGAACCTGAAGAGAAAAGAACAAATAATTCAGAAAGAATATTGATTGAGAGGGACTTTTCTGAATGTGTTTTACCCACTCATTCACTGCTGAGAGCCTTCATGTACCCACAGGGATATACTTGCCAGGTTCAGTAGTGCCCTTGGAGGCTTTGTCCAGCATGAAATTCATTTCTAATTTAGAAATAAGTAAAACATGGAATCTTATTTCTAGCTAAGAAACAATGCCAACAAGGGACAACTGTGTTTTTTCCTTGTGAAGAAAAAGATTAGCATTTTCTAAAAGTTCAATTCTCCATGTTGAAGAGGAATTATCTGTACATGTTATTCCTCCCAGGGTAAGCAGTTCTGAATTCTTTGCCACTTTGCATTACCTTTTTCATACATACAGGGCAACACATATGGTAATGCCAAATATCATTCTCATGCAATCGTGATAGAGCCCCTCACTGACAAGTGGTATCCTGGACATGTGCTAAGAACAGCTCCACCATTCATTGACCCCTTGCTCTTGGTGTTTTCACTTGCAGGGGCAAAGGCTCTGTTTCAGCTCTAAATGAGAGGCCCTAAGCCTCTAGGAGAGGGTAAACCCATGGCTTATAAAGTTAATAAGTTTTAAAGTGTCAGAGTTATGAAAAACAAAACTTCTCTCCCCCAGAATTCTGTTTACTAGATCTATGTTATAACCATACTAAGAATGAAAACATTAATTAAAAAAAAAAAGAGAAAAAAAAAGAAAAAAGGAGAAAAAGTGGTAATGCTAATTTTAAACATATTAACCACATGCTGGCAGACCAGGGAAATTCCAGAGGAAGGCAGAACTGGTCAAAATTTTAAAAGTAAAAATGGGACCCATGCAATCAGAAACTACCTTGAGTAACACCAGGCATTGGCAAACCTTATTTAAACAATCATGACAGTGTTTCCAAATACAGAAGCAGGCACTTTCAAGGACAGACCCACAGAGCTGTATTTACTTCCTGGAGTGTATAAAGGATGAAACTTTCCACCAGAGTAACTAGCTGCTGTGAGGTGCAGCAGGAGATAGGGAAGTCAGTGGCACCGTAGGCTCGCTCAAACTCTGCTCAGAGTGACACTAGTGTGCAAGCAGATCCGCAGTGAGATCTTGCATTTTGCTGACGGGGGGTCAGTCACAGCAGTAATAGTAAAAGAAAAGGTTTTATTTACTGGTTGATAAGCCAGTAAATTTTCCAAGAGGTCTTATAGCAGGAATGGTAACATGGAAAGGAAGCATGGGTGCCAGCAGAGTTCCTCAGCGACATCCTAAAGCCTACTGGTTTCAGTGCTACTGAGCTTCAGTTAAGCAGCGATTATCTGAGAGGATAGGAATGAGCTGCTCTGAGCAAATCTGGTTTGAATCATGGAAGGCTTACTTAATCAACTATATATCTTCATCCAAATCATCATCTGTATAACAGCAACCAGCCTGTTTGCAGACCAACTATTTGGTAATGATAATTGCCTGTTGCACATAGGCTTGCACAGCCTTCTGTACACACACAGGCCTTGATACACCCATCTTCACCGTGGCATTCATACCTTCCCTGTGGGGAGGAGTAGATGATGACACGAAGAAAAGTAATGATGCAAAAGAAAGACTAATACTTAAATGAAGCATTCAAATATTATGTGTGCCAGTCAACAAAATCTAATGGAAAAAACAGGTCACATCAAAGGAGCCAGAGATGAGAGTACAGGCTTGACTGTTCAAAGGTAATGTCATAGCTGTACTAATTTTTGGCAGTTCTTGACTTAGTACCACATGTTAACAATCAGAAAAATAATTGCTTTATAATGCAATAAACCACAAATTCACTGCATTAAGAACTGGATGAGTGGTTCAGAGTAGTTATCAGTGAGACGTGTCTTTGAAAACTGATGTTTCCTTTAGGGATTTTGGGTTTCCTAAATGGCCTGTAAAGTAAATATAAAATCAGTGCTAATCAAACTTGAAGGGATGTGGCACTGTCAGTGTGATAAACAGTGATAAGAATAGGGTAGCCAGCAAAAACTCTATAGAATGCTGTCATCTGAAAAGTAGAAACATTGTAAAGAATGTAAAATTGTTAACTTTTAGTCAATGTAAAGAATTACAGAGTCAAAACCTAACAGGTATCTAAGTATATGACTTCAGCAAAAGAGTGGAAGTAATTCCTGGATATGAAATAAGGAAGTAAAGAAGAAGTTACTTTATCTCAGTGTGTAGCATTGATAAAACGAGTACTGGAATTCGGCATGCAGTTTAAAAATAGGGCAATAGCTGAAAAGGGCTCACTTTGGTCAGCTCATTGGTGCTGTAGCAAGATCAAGCACAATGAAAGAACTAATAGGAGGAATCTAGAGCCAGAGCATTCTGATTCAAAACGAAACAAAAGTTGTTAAAACCAGGACAAATTATCAAGTGAAGCAACCAATTCCTCATATTCTGGCTGTTTTGCATGAGGGTTGATGGGTAGCCTGATGGCATGATTTTGGCCAGACACAGATTGTATTTCAGGCAGTCATCAGGCCCAGTTCACAGGAGATTGACCATCTCTACCAGTTCTGAAACTTAATAATATTTTTAAAATAATTTATTTTTTTAATAATGTATTAATCATATTTATTGCTGGAAAAAAAGCTAGTCAGAATAATTAATGGCTCAAATGAAAACCACATCTCACTAAAATGTAGTGTCTTCAACTAAGACTTCTAAAATTTGGAGGAAAACTTGTATTCTAAACATATACTTAATGGGAATGTGTGGAGCAACCCCAGGACTACATCGTAGGGTTTAAATTGAAGCAATTTATCCTAAACCAGCCCTCAAAACAAGGAAAAAAACCAAACCAATTTCAATATTACCAATCAATTCCTACCATTGATATAAAACTTTCTGCTACTCTTACAATATATTAATTTTATAAACATTTTCCTTTGTAAAGTGCTCCTGGAAGTACTTTCGTGTGCAGATACTGTCAATGAGCAGGTAAACAAACCAGCAACAACCATTACATGGTCAATTATCACTCCCTCTGGGTCCTGCATTTTAAAGTATGATATGAAGGACAAGTAACTAGGCACCAGGATTATAATGCAAACTCTTAAGGCAAGTGCTTTCATTTCTACTGACCAAACAAATAAAATAGAATCTGCCAGCCTATTCCTTTCCTTCATAATTTCTTCTCTTAGAAATTTCTAATTAATGCCAGTTCTTCTTTTAATTACACTGAGTAACCCAGTTTCAAGAAAGTCACATAGACAAAAATGCAAAAAAGAGTTTACTTTATCAAGGTCAACTGCATATTACTTTCAGCAAAATGCATACCATTAAAAAAACCTCTTCTTGCTGCTTTGACCAATTAAGCATTTTCTTTTAAAATGCTTGCATTTTGTTGTTAGAAGTGGAGAGCTGTAGTGATAGAAATTTTGTTCTCGCTTTCTGTCTAGAAAAATGCTTAAGTATGACTCCTGCCCCCACACATGAAGCAGGTGATGCTCCAGTGCATTATGAGGGACTGTGGGGTTACATCTGTCTTTGCAGTTCTGCAGGACACAAATCTTCCATGCTGTCAGGAGAAGCTTAACATGAATGGTCCCATGGGGTCTCAGGCTGCCTGATTAGATTAGGATTACATTTTTAAAAACCATGCTGTAATAAGTGACAGAAGTGATGCGTTTCTGGCCAAAATCCTCCACTCACCTGTGAGTGAGAGCATTACACCAAGTTGCTGTTGCCTTGTACCCCTGAGCAGACTGCTTACCATCACAGGGTTAGACAGCCTCTGGAGAGTAAACACAGTGGTGTATGTACACTTTGTGTATGTATATATGGAGAGCTATTCAGTAATTTTCTATTATATATATATATATAGTGCATATAAAAGGTGAGATTAAGAGTAAGTTCATTACAGTAATCCAAATAACAACCTATGTCTCTTCAAGTGGGACACCCTTCGAAAAGCAATTATTTATATCAGTTTCTTAGTTAACCGCTAAAAACATCCCTGTGGCAGTGCACACCCACCCAGCAGCAACTTTGACACTGTAATGCAAGATGTCCTTCACAGGCAGCAGCTTGGCTGGTTTCTCTCCTGTCCCAGCTGCGGCTGCGTCAGGGCCAGTGGCCTCAGCCCAGGGAGACACGGGAAGGACACTTCCCTGGCGTGGATCACAGGGGCAGAGGGTCTGCGGTGGGCACCAGCCTGCTCTGCTATGGCTCTTGCTTGTATGTGGGGGCACCTGGACCCCCCTCTACCGGGTGTGCCTGAGGCTGCATCCCCAAACCAGAGATGGGTTTTACAAACTCCTCAGGCCTGAAAACAAAAACAGGGAGAACAGGCCTGGAGGCAAAGATAGCAGTCTGTAGTGCTGGGGTTAGAAAATATGCCATTATGCACAATGCAGATGAAGTCACAGATCAATGTATGGAACTGTCATGGTTTCCCATACCCATTTTCTCTGTGTTCTACTTTGGGGTTTATATTTTATTTTAACCCTATAGTAATAGACCTCATACCATTACTACAAAACATCTCTCAACCCAAGCTGAGGTCTTGGGCCTCAACCCAGTTTGCTTAATACGATTTTCCAAGGATAAATTATGAAAATCATTAGTGTTTCTTTTTCTGGTAAGCTGCTCGCTTTGAAACTTATGGAGTGAGACCTTTGAGACTTTGTAGGCTCACAGGAGTTTCACAGGAAAGGTCTGAAATGATAAACCTCCAAACAGACCTTGTATTCCATTGAATGAGGACTTCTGGAAGACTAGTCCTCTCTAGTCTGTAGATAGTCCTGATGGCATTGTACCATGTAGATAAATTTATACAGAAGCCTGAGGTAGCAGTAAGCCATCATTCAACATTTTAACATTAGCATAATTAAACAGGTGAAAGCTTCCTTTTCATATTGTTTAATCGAGTACTTTTCTTTCCCACACAAATGATTTTTCCTAACCTTTTACTTCTGTGTGAGCATAATTCTTCAAGTTTTGATAGACACAAGTTTAAAAAGAGAGACAAAAAGCCAACACACAACAGCATTTGCCAGACTTAGTGAGGATATATGCAAATATCCCATGAGGAGTTGTGAAATCAAAAATCTTGGGTTGAGAAAGGAGTAATCATTTGAGGTCATGGGGTGATCCACAAGGTGCAAGGAAATGTGCTGACCCAGGGACTTCTGTAGGGCTGTTGACAAGACTAGCACGAAGTCACAATCAGTGCCCTGCACTTAGCAGGGTTTTGTTTTTTTTTTTTTAATTTTTTTTTCCATGTAAAGTGAGAATTTGAGATCTCTTATAATTGGGTTACTTCACGTAAACTGTGAAGGAACAGTTATATTCCTCCAACTTGGTGAGTGTTTCACTAGGCCATGTTAATATCCCCGAAGTTTGCTGAGCCAGGTAGATTGCACTTCTTTTCCACTAGATGAGAAGAAACAAGGAGCTCATGCTTAATACAAAAAGCATGTTCTTTTTACTTCCTTTGTTTGAAGCTCTACCTGAATTTATATGGAGGAATAAAACAGTTTATGTAAGAGGTTAGCCATATGTACTTCAGAAAAAACAACTAGTAAGAAACATAAACAGCAGTTCTCCTGAGAACTACATTTTTTAAAATGAGTGGATCAATGATTAGGGATTCTCTGCAGTATTTTGGTAGGGTTTGGAGACTTTTTTCAATTGGGGAGGCACTGATGGCTACCAGACATATTGCTGTGTTCATTAAAAACCCCAAAACAACCCAACACAGATTTATTAACAGATTTTTAGCAAACAACAGGTTTTGCCAACTAGAACAGCCAAGATCCAGGAAAGAAAAAAAACCAAACAAACAAATCCTAAACCAACAAAGGCAAATCCTCTGCTGGAGATCCAGTTTTCCAAGTCCTCTTTACAAGTACTTCAATTCAAAATATTGTCCTTGGTTAATGCGCTTTTTCCATTAACAGGGGCAGGAATTCCGTAAGGTTTACCAAACAGTACTTACTACAAATAAAAACATGAAGAAGGGAGGGATGGTGTTTGTGTGCTTATAACTCTAGTTATTAGTTGTGAATGGACCAAAAGGACTTTTTCTTTACTGCCAGTATCTGTTTCCAGCGATGAAGGAAACCCCTGTTCAGGCAGGATAAGTAGGGAAGATCTGAACTGATGGCAGTTATTTTGCATTAGTTACCTGATGTTTGGAGATTAAGTACAATGTTTATCAAAGATAAAACTGATTAATCTGATCCTGCAACCGTGCATGCACTTAATGTACTTTCCTGACATGAGCGGGGCCCATCTCCTGCAGGTGATGCAGAGGAGCATGCTGGCCGCAGTTCAGCAAGGATGTTTAGAGTCTGCTTAACCTTAAACAACACTAGCACACCCCTTGATTACTAACACTTCAGTGTGACTACTCTTGGGTTTAAAATTAACTCTATGCTCGAACATTTTGCTGGCTAATATCTTACTGCTCTCCACTTAGTGGGATCAAACAGTAACAAAGTAGAGCTGCACTGGAATGCCTGATGCCACCCTGACCTTGGTAAAACTACAAGTGTTACTGACTCTGCGAAGATTTGTATAAATGCTGTGCTGAAAACAAGGAACATGGAAATAACCCTGCTGACAGCTTTGATCAACGTGTGTCACTTCAGACACTTCTCATATTTGAGAAAAAAGTGCTGTCATTGATACAAGCAGTCTTCACAAAAATTACTAAGAAGACCATTTCTTATTACAGACAGAACAGCATAAGTGCAGGTGGTTTGGCAAGGCAAAACTACTTTTCTGCTTTTCAGCTCTCCTGTCTGAAAAAAATTGGGAAGACACCTATTCTAGATGCTCTAGGGAAGAGAAATAAAATCTTGTGTCCTGATATGGCCTCACACAGGACTAACGTTTTGATTTTGGGCAAGACACTGATTTTTTTTAGAATCGCCTTCAAATCTAAAGGTAAATTCTGCATTAAACTCCCATACAGATTAGGACTTCTCAGCACCCTTAATGTAGAAGCGGAGCTCAGATTCCTGCAACTTACAGCACTAGCTGTCAGCTTTTGTGGGTTTACATTTCACTTTTCCCTAAACCTGGATGGGAAGGGAGACATTACAGGTCCCAGAGGACATCAAATCGTAGTTTTATATGACTATTTGCACTAGCAAAGAAAAATAATTGCACAAAACATATCAGTCCCGTGTCACGCTCAGAACAGTAGACACTGACTTCATAGATGCTGCAATGAAAAGAGTCACTGTTCTGTGGTCCCTATAATTCAGTCAGGATCAGAGAAAATCTGAGGACTCCAGTCTAGGAGTTAGGGCAGTAAAACAGAGATAAAGGAAACTGGAATTAAAAAAAACCACCTCGCTTCTTAAGATAATGCCAGAAAATAAACAAGAGAGGATTTTAAACAACTTTTGAAAACCTTTAATGATTACAACTGCAAAGTACAAAGAAACCCAGGGTGAGCTGCAGTGTTGTGCCTGCCTACCCCTCGGGTAGGAGTCTGCAGCATATGCTGTGTCCAGGGGTGTGGGGACCAGCGCCGTGCATGGCACAGCGGAGATGCTGGGGTGGCGAGGGCAGGGCAGGCTGTTCCCTGGAACCAATCAAAGGAGAGGATTGTCCCGCTCTGTTCTGCACTGGTGTGGCCTCACCTTGAATCCCATGTGCAGTTTTGGGCACCACAGTATAAAAAAGATATTAAGCCATTAGAGAGAGTCCAAAGGTGGGACATGAGGATGGTGAAGGGTCTGGAGGGGAAGCCTTAAGAGGAGTGGCTGAGATCACTTTGGTTTGTTCAGCCTGGAGGAGACTGAGGGGAGACCTCATCACAGTCTACAACTTCCTTGAGAGGGGAAGACGAGGGAAAATAATAAAATATCAGGATAACAAGTAGTAGTAACAAAAAGAGCAGGATGACAGAATCATTGCTTTTCTAGTACTGGGCTGAACTCAGCATAAGTCACTGCAGCAAGAGCTCTTCAGCAAGAAACATCAGAGTTTAGTTACACGATTTTTTATGATGTCCTTCTATCTTCTGAGCTTTGCAGCAATGGCAGCAGCTGTAAAGACCTTACAAAACTAATTACTGAAGGTACTAAAAGGTGTTAACAAATGAGCACCAGAAGACTTTTCTTACTGTTTTCTACTGATGTTTCCTCTAATTGCAGGATGCATTCCTATTTTTTTAAACCACTGTCATACTTGCTAATGGTGTGGGTTTGAACCTCCAAGGCCAATTTGGACAGTGATCGCATTGCAATGTTTAATTCTGCTTTATGATTGTTTGAACACAAAAAAGCAGCTACCAGGCAAGAGAGGTGCAAACAAGTTATGCAAGGCTTCACAGGTGACTCGGCAGGTCCAGCCAGGTACCTCCCTGTAAACTAGCAGTTGTTTCCATATTGGTGGTATTCTCCTTTCCAAAACCCCTTCCCTCAACACGGGTCAGGCTGGTTCTTCCACATTTCAGCTAAATCCAGTCTTCTCTTCTGCAGTCAGCTAGCTGGATTAGGAAACATCACTTGCCCCTGCTCTAAGATGGCAAATCCCAGAGCAGCACAGAGCAAACATTCCTGCTAAGTGGGCTGCTATGGGAGGATACATTTATCCTAAAGATATTTTCCAAGTGATAGAGTGTATGACATTATTGCTTCATATCATCAGTCACGTGGAAGGTTTCCTGGTCAGAACCCATATGATGGTGGTCACCTACTTTCCTGTGTATCCACCATCTTGTGCTTCAAGGAAAACTCTGACGTTTAAGGATGCGTAGACTGCCCATGACTGAAGGTTTTCAAATGCTGTTGTATTTCATCTTCTTTTATTGGCATTCATATTTACTGAAGATGGCTGCAGGCTTGGGAGCACTACAGGGATCCACATCATCTGAGTGAATTCATGTACCTTCTCTAATTTATGCATTAAAACAGGCCCATAATTGTGAGAGCTGCACCCCATCCCCCAACAGAAACAGTATTTAAATTGAAAATTATTATCCAGTGACAGCAATAGCCAGAAGCAGAGACTGTAATGTACCTACAAAGCTTTAAGTGAATACATTTTCTGTAAAAAGCAGGTTAATTCCTACTTGAAGAGCTACTTAAGGTCAATCTGATATGTTAGATAATGAAACATAAAAAAAAGGCTGAGTGGGGACCAAAGTACTGCTGGTACTTCTGGTAATCCTACTTACAAATCTGAGATGTCCAACCCTAACAGATTTTAATGTGAATAGCGCCAGAGCTGGTGCCATAAAATACCAACAGTAGTTCATAATGTTTCAGCCCTTTATTGTCAGAATAAGTCAGTCTGCTGAACATCAGCTAGTCCTTAAGACCCAAGACCTTTGCTTTTTATACCACTTTATTTTGTTTTCCCATAGAACTATGGTTTACATCTGCAATGATGGACCACTCAACAGCAGCATGCACAGACTCAAGACAACCTATAACTGTAACAAAAAAATAGAAATGAAAAAAGTAAGTGCATACTAGTGACTGACACCAGTCTACTTCAACAGCCAGAATCAAGGCACTAAGTCTGAGTGAGACCTGCCTAAACATTTTTCATATGCAATTATGTCAAAATTTTACTTGAACATCTATCACCTCCACAAGTCAAGCCAAGCATGAGGACTTATAATTCATAATTGTAACCTTTTCAACTAAAGAAGTTTTGAGTGTACACTCTTGGTGCTGTGGAAATACTAGTGCCACTTCAATATGAATGGAAAATCAATGACAGAGGAATATATTATGAGTACCGATGGTTCTGAAGCAAAAGAATTATTCAAGTGCTTAAAGAATGGAATTAAATTTGCTAACTCGGGTAACCTATTTTGCAATTCCAAATCTACCAATTTCTCTGGTTTTCTTCTAACTCCTCTTTTTATGCCATTCCTTTTTACTTCCTGCATTATCTGTCTCTCCAAGTAGCACAGGGACAGGTGGTATCTGTCTGCTCCCTTCTGAGGCCAGGAACTGCTCTTAGTGACACACACCGATTTAGAGGCAGTTTGTCACATTCCGCAACTTCTTCCCTGTATCCCATACTCTCCTCTCCACTTCCTCCTGAAATTGTCAGTCAGCTACTAAATAGTTAAATGTAACCTTATTCCCGTAAGCTATACTCCACTCGATATAATATACTCAGAGTTAACTGTCAGAGTAAACTGTCCTTTCCAGTTAACTGTCAGAATAAACTGTCCTTTCCAGAGTTCAAGATGCTCAGGTCTTTCTGTATACTAGAAATATATGAGAGAGAATTTCAAAAGCAACTCAAGTGTCATGACAAATAAAAAAATCCAAAATAATGGCCTTTGAAGATCCTAACTACAGGAGTTCATTCAGATCACATTCATTCATATGATCACAGATCAAAGGATTTCATGCTGCGATGAATTTGAAATCACAGATGTCTTCTCACTATGGCAAGCTGGTTTTCAAATGAGATTCGTATTAAATAATGAAGAACTGACCATGTCCACTTCAGTGTCTGAAAATATACTTCACTTCAGGAAACATAAGAATCTATAAATAAGGCATTTAATTGAAAAAAAAGTATCTCACAAAAATTGTGTCTCTCTCAATTCTAGAAACCACAACAGTATTAATAAAATCTTAAAAAGACAACTAATACAGCTTTTATTTAGAAGCAGCATAAATCCAAACAGTGCATAAAATTCCCAAGGGTTTATTGTTACAGTTTAAGTGCATACATTCCTTTTACAATTTTGTGCCTTTTCACAGGAACAGACACAGAGCAGCTACAGAATTTGTTCTTTTCAGAAAGCCTTTACTACTTTGAAATCTCATCTTTATAATTGGGTAACATAGTGAACTAATTACAGTGATGAATTTCAGATTTATATAGCCTTGATTTCAAAAGAGTAAACTCAACATGGAAGGTGTTAAAATTTTTTTAATATTCCCAAAGGTGAGGTAATAAACAATTTAAGTGAACTAAGACAGGCAATATACACAAGACATTTGTAAAAAAACCCAGGATGTTCAATACAAAATACTCACCTATCTCTAAAAATAAAAAGCTTTTTATAAGTTAACAGTATGGGCCCTAGTTTCTGAACGTTGACAGCCAGAGGTTATTATGAACGTATCTCTAAAGTTTAAATACAATCTCTACTGGCTGAATTACTTCTATCTCTTTTACAGATGAATGAATGGAAGACACAATCACCTAACATAGGAGCCTGACCGTCAAAAATTAAATTTCTACTTTGAAATGGTTTATAAGTGTGACTTCCACCATTTGCTACAAGGATAACCTCTGTAGCTTCTTTGGCTGAGGCCATCATCTCTGGACAGAAGTCCCAAACAAAATGGGAAACATTTCCACCTCTGAGAAATAACCAGGGAATACAGTTTGGTCAGAATGCTAAACGTTATGGAACAATTCTATGCTTATAGAAAAAATGTTCTATTTCTAAAGAGATGAATGTGAATTCACAACTGTTATCTTTAATTTTAAATCACTTAATAACTACCACAGTATTGACAATCTTCATAAATATCATTAGTTTTGAAATAAAGACAGCTAGTCAGTTTCTATTATAGATTTAGATTGTTGCTTGGCATTATGGAGCAGCATCACTTTTATGAATCCTATTCTCAGGGAAGTGGAGACACTATCAGGATACCGAACAGACAACAAGGCTTAATTCTCTCTTCCCCGTCCAAATACTTCCAGAAGATCTTACGTATTGTAAATTATGGGAAATAGCAGAACTCACCCACTTCAACCATTGCCTATATAAAGCTGCAGTGTACTTTGTGTCTGGTTTGGACAGTAGCCACAACGCTCCATCACACCAACTATGATATGGATTAGACTTCTATTTCCAGCTTCTTGCCTTTCCAGATGTTGAAGACTGGAGAGAACACAGACACCAACACTTCAGCTCCATGAGGATAAATGAAGCAAATGCTTCACCTCACTTGGCAATGACTTATATCCACCTGAAGAGCAGCGAGAGCATATTGACAAAGTGCCTTCCAAGTCCTGAGAGATGCTGATTACCACATGAGGCTTACAGACTTAGTAAGTTGGCTCTCTGAAAGTTCCAGATCCCTCTCTTCAAGAGTTCAAGTAGAATCCTTTAGAGTCTCTGAGTAAGACTGAACATACATCAATCACATGCAGAAAATCTTAGACCATTTCAACCCCTTGGCCAGAAAAACCATGCCATGCCTGGAAGCACCAAAGCAATGATTACAGAAGAAAAAAGATTTACTGCGTTGTTGTCTAATATAGGTTTTCCAGATATGTGCTTGGAGTGTTTTGTTTGGTGGTTAACAACCATTCCAATGTCCTGGTCAAAACCTGGTAAAAGATAAAGATTTCATTTTACAATGCCAACCAAGGTAAAAAGAAATTTAGTAACCAAGTGTATGCAGCTTCCTAAATTTATTTTACCATTATGGTGTTAAACCTCTCTAAGAAGACGTTGTCAGACTAAACTAAACTACAGTCTGTTTAATTTGGTACCTTCAAAGAATGGGGTATAAATGCAATATTTTATGTTAAAAGTTACTTCTTTCGAGAAGTTACACTTCTGTCAAACCTGCTTCTCTCTTTATGTAATTCCACAGCAAAGAAAGGAGTGAAACAAACTAAATTAGAAGAAAAAGCTGTTCTAAGAGTCATTCTAAAGCAAAGGATGCTGTTTTGAACAGAAATAACTGATTAGCAACATGTATTTCCTGTCAAGATATATTTGTTTTCAAACAAAAAGCATGGAAACAATATTATTACTTGATCTGATAAGAAAGCAAGCTCCTTCCAAAGGCTGAATTTATAAATTTTATTTACAGAGCAATTTTATACTCCCATCAGCTGAGGTTTTTTCCCTAGTATGTAGGTAATATTTTGCTCTGCCTCTGTATTACCAATACTCTAGTACTGAGCTTCATTAGCTACTACTGTACACATACCACTACCCTGTATTTTGTCCAGCTGTACTATTCTATATGCTGATATGAGGATAGCATTCTAGAATGCTTGATTTTAATGCCAACTCACACTGGAATAGAGCATAAAAAATGCTGGAAAGCCAAATACAGAGCATCAACAATGGTTTGTAGTTCTCACTGCATTGGTAGATCTAAGGGCCTTGTGTATCTCAGGCAGTTCACCTGCACATTCACACCTTGACTTCCAACTACGAAACCTGGAAACTTAAGTTCTCTCTGCAAGCAAGCTGTTAAACTCAACAGTGTCAGATATGGTTTTTAAATGATTTTTAAATGTAGGATAAATTTACACTCAGCCTAAAGGTTGTCTGTAGTGTTTATTCACATGCAATGATTCTTCAGGGCAATAAGTAAACACTGAAACAATTTAGAATCTGCCAGCCAACAATTTTTTTTTAAAATGGACATGCTTTTTTTAATTTACAGTCACAGCTAGTTTATGATAAGCTTAACTTATAGGAAACAGTACTCTGTGAAGCAGTGAAAACAAATCTAGAACATAAAAAATTGTTTACATTTTCCTGGAGCTTTTCATATTTAATTCTCAAAACTGAGACTATTGCTAAGACTTCAGAGTTAGGGATGGAGCTTCTGCAGTGACAACTTAATCCAAGTAAATAGATAAAATTAACCTGACATTTTCTCTTGAAAAATATTAGATAAATAGAAAAGGAGAGGGCAGCAATGGCTTCTTCTAAGGTAACATGCTGGAGATCTCTGGTCTTTTTCAGTCATCAGCAAGACAGTAAGCTACAGCAAACAAATAAAAATTTGCAAAAGGAGCCACTGCCCTTGCTGGTTGTCATTATCATGTCCATTACTTTTGCTCCCTTTGTCCTTTGTGTTGCTACTTCTGTATTTTTTTCATTTAAAAATCATGCCCTCAAGTCTTCTTGAAATTCAAGTCCAATTTTAGTTTACACTAGGAAAGGAGGTGAAAAAAGGAAAAAAAGAAGAATCTTACCACTGTATTGCATTGTAGCTCCCAAATATGAATCAACAATTGATCCCAGTAGGCCAGCTGCTGCACCAAACACAATAATGGGCCATTGTGGAGCAGATATTTCCAGATCAGTCACAAAAATGAGCTGTGTTAAGAAGTAGGCTATACCTACTGACATGCCCCCAAGCAAACTTGAGAGAAGGCCTACTAATGTAATTGCTCCATTAGTACCTAAATCAAACAAAACAAAGCTGATTTTAAAACTTTTTTTAAAAACTTGTATTTGTTCAAATGTTTTACATGGCATCAAAACTGTTTGTACTGATCTTCTCCCCTTCTATCCACAAGACTCCGCTACTGTAGCTTTTACTTACAATTCTCAATGTACCATTGAGAAGATTAACCTGAACCATTATGGTCTATTACTACTGTATTCCTGTCTCTAGGGCTAGTTATCTAGAAATATGCACTAGCATTAAATTAAATAAAACCAGACAGCACACCTCTCAATGTCACCTGGTACTTGTCTGCTGTAGGTCATGGATTTGCTCCAAAAAACAGACCTTGAGATGAGATGTGCATGTTATTAAAGCCATGCTTCTCTAAGAAGTATAGCCAGACATGTTTCACCAACACATTTAAAGAAAAGAAGAAAATCCATAGACAGGAAAATATTTGACAGCTCATTGAATAAAAATCTGAAGAATGCATATAAAGGTAAAAAAATACTCCCCATGCATTTAAATCCTAACCAAAAAGACCTGAAACTGATCAATATGCCAGCAAGACTCAAGGTAAGACACACTGCTTTAAGGCAGCAATGACATTCACTGTGGAGACAAAGTTTGACAGACACAAAGTTCACTTGCACATCCCTGGTAAGATATTAAAAGGAAATGAGTGATCTAGTTAAGAAGTGAATTTTCTGAATTGTCTGTGTTGAATATATATATATTCTACTCATTAAAATAAGAATGACTGAAAAAATGAGTTAATAACTTGTATTCTTTATATTATTAGCAACATAAATACTTTTAATAGAGATGAGAAATGACAGTACTCAGAATGATTTTAGCTCTGTGGATCCTGTGTTGGTGCATCCCAACCAATCCCAAATTTCTGATGTTTGTTTTTCTCACTCTTTCTTGGAACTGTTCAAGTTGGATGTGTAATTCAAAACAGATTAACAAAATATTCAGAACATGTAGAATAGGTAACATCTTACCGACTGGAACCTGTTCCCAAGTTGTTATCAATCTTGGTTTACTTTTACTCATAACACTACCAATCTCTGAAGCCCACGTATCACCAGCAGAGCATGCCAAAGCTCCCAAAAGGGATAAGCACATCCATGACGCTGTGTATTCCTTTGAAAAGTCAACAGGAATTTCACCTGGTCCATTTTCTATCATATATAAGAGAGCCAGCTCAGTAGGAACACCACCGTTACAGAATACTTGAACCCAATTCCTCTGTCCACCTTAAGTAATAAAAACCAAATTTCAGTAATTTCAGGCAACAGTAATTGACAAGCAACAGCATGAGACAAAAGCAAAACACACACATACAAAGTTAAATTTAAAAAAACGCATGTTCCAAACAGGAACTATATGGCAATTTATTAAACAGAACAGAAGCAAAAGCCAAGTCACTTGCTAACGTTACAGGGATAAGGGTAGAGGGGAGTCACAACAACATTGTTCCCTACTCTGGATGTTACATCTCATCTGACCCTTCGAAAGGAACAGGAATATGCAGTATTTATTCTCCACAAGGGATCTGAAAGCATGAAAGTATTTTGGCTTACCTTCTTTGTACTCCGAATCTATTTGCTTCTTTATATCTTTTTTCCATTTAGTAAGTTTTGAAGAAGTAACAAAAAATACAAACAAAGAAGAGAAGAAACTGTAATTTGCAACTGTAAGGATAAATCCAACCACCAGTCCTATGAAGAAAAAAAAAAGTATATCAAGTTCCTCCATGTAACAACACTTGCTTTGCAAAGCAGTTAAGTATTTTGATTTTTTTGAATATGAAGAGTATCTTCATGATACCTAAGACAATGGTGTGGTAATAGATCCTAGTGCTAAATTGCTAATTTAATTGCTACTGCTTATGTGATTTTTAAGGCCTTCTTTTGCCACAAATCAGTAATACTGTGCAAAAATAAAAGACAGAGCAATAAAAAAACCACAAAGCAAAATCCAGAGGATATATAACTGAAATTAAGTACTCTGCCTGAAGAATATTCTTACTTGTATAAGGAGCAGATATAAAGCTGTGGCTGTGACTCTATCAGCAAGTTTACCATCAGTTTAGGTATCAAATCCCACATCCAAGGTCTCTAAGATAACAACTATAATCCTCCTCCATATCTTAGCAGATGCTACTTCTTCCTTCTGTTCTTTCCTTTCTTTTTTGGTTTTTGATTTTTATGCCATCTTTTAATTTCTGTAATTTTTTTAAGTACTTGAGCTCCTGGATATGATTCATTTTTATGTCCCCCTTTACAAAGGAGGTCTCATTTCACTCCCCATCATGAGATTACAATTTTAAATGACTGAAAGAAAACTGGCTGCACTTAGGGCAGACGCCAGTGTAAACCGCCTAGCCGAGCTGTTACATTAAGAGGTAAAAACATAGAAGAGAAAAAGAGCTTTTTTTTAATTTAGAAAACGCTCCCCTTAACTTGCATACAGAACAAGATTTGCAAAATGGTCAACATGGGAGGAGAAGATCTGAGGTCCCACTTCATTCCACTAAGCATCAGTTCAGACAATGTTACGAGACCAGGGTGAATCACCTCACCCGGAAATCTTGCACCGAATTTCAATAAACATTATTGTACACTGTGCTGGACCTTTTATCATGCGGTCAAGAAAAACTTTATTGAAATGGTCATTTGTTTGAACCAAAGTACATATTTAGTTTTCTTATTTTTGGCAGGCCAAAAAATGCCTAGAACTGCTTCTATTCCAGTAAGGAGAACCATGTTCTCTTAACCAGTTTCCCCCCCAGGCAGGTAGGGTGCTGACAAGGACCAGTTTTAGGGTATTTCTTTACCGCTACCTCTGCCATTTCTTTAATTCTCTGTGAATCCATCTACATGTTAAACCAAAATGTGATTTAACTGCATACTGTACTAAAGTTTAAAAGAATTTTCTAGGTTTATATAAATTTATTGACAATATTAATCAAATTAATTACAAACAGCAGCACAAAATTAACTTCTGTGTTTAAGCAGGCATGTGAGAAAAAATCAGTATGAATTTAAGGTATGTATGCTTACATTTATACTTTTATTATAACAGAACTAAGCAGTAAAGTCTTAAAAATTACAAACAACAAAAAGGATGTTAACTTACAGTTTACTAAATGTTTAGCTTAATAGTCTCAGAAAAAAACATACCTCCCAATGCACCACTGTGATCAAGACTCTTCTTCTTAAAACCCTGTGCAGCAATAATTAGTGGAACCAAGACTGAAAAAAGCCAGCGCCATGGAGAAATGGGTCGTAAAGTACCTGACAAATTAAATAACACGGTACAGATGATCCTCATAAGCCTTTTCAATGCCTTCATATCTGAAAAATTATTACCTTCTAGTATATACTTGAAGTCGGATCTTAATAGAGATTAAAACTTTTTACATTCTAGATGACAGTAAATTATTGAGTCTTTTCTCTTTAAAATAACATACCTTTTAATTGGATAACAATAAATCCTTTATTAACACCTTTTATTTTGGTGAGTGTTCTGGAATTTTAGAAGGAAATAAATACGTTTAGGACATTGATAATAAATTGTCTCCTTAGAAGACAGCTGCTGTGGATACTAGTGCTTTGCGGAATGGTGTGAAATTACAACAGTTGAGCAGGATATTATTTTCATATTCCACAGATTCAATAAATTACTGCAGGAAGATCTTTAGAGCCTTTATATTTTAGCACCTCATTTTGACTTTAAATGGGATGACATAAAGTTCATTGCAAAAGATGCCAAAAGTACATCTTGTAAAACACTTAAATTTAAAAGTCTGAAAAAAAATTATAATACTAAAGTTTAAAAGTCTTCCATCATTGCTATCTGAAGAGATAAGGACTGATTATATCCTGAACTACACTATTTACTGTGATGGAGTTTCAATGCCAAAAAAAGGCCAAGACAATCCACTACGTGATAGTGTGACCACTTTATGAAACATCAGCGCTATCAGTTCTTCTGAGCTTGACATAAAGCTTTTAAAAATGTCCTTTAAGCTGATTACTACAGCAAGATTTCAAGTTACAGTTTTTGTCTGAAAAAACCACAAACTTTTAAAAAGTAAAGCCAATAGTTAATGTAGTTTTGAGCTAAAAATCTTGGGAAGTTATTTATTATATATGCTATACAAATACAAGACATTACAGATCTTGTTGTGAAGTCTCAATCTTAGACAACAGAGACTTCACACAGGCACAGCAGCTTGTCTTGCTGGAGAGCTAAACACGATGGTTTTCAGCAAGAACTTTTGTGTCAGCAGTACCTTCGCACATACACAGGCTCCTTGGTGCAAAGCAGGACAAACGTCTGTGAAATCACAGTAAGACACTCATTGCAAGTGCAAAGATTAACAAGATAAAAACTTGTCTTCTGTGTACTGAAAAGCCCCAGTGCCATAGTGGGTAAGCAAAGGCGTCTTGCAGACAAGGGGTGACTCAAGAATTCAAAAGAGAGGCACTGGCTATTTATGAAGAGACCTCCAATAAGCCTGGCATTGCTTATCACAGACCAAGACGGCTCTTAGTGTAAACTTCAGTGTGAGCAATACTGGAACACAAAGGGTTTCTTTTTCCTTGGCTAACAAATAGAATTTTCACCTTTTCAAGGACATTTTTAAACTAACTTTTTTGTATTTCCTTGAAGGAGAGAAAAGTATTGGTATTAGATTACTCCTAAATATAAGCAGTTAGGACCAAGATAGAACACATTCATTGGTTTATTATGGATTCTTTGGCACTCCCACTTTACCAATATTTTGGTTACTGTTTGGTGCTTAAGCATTACTATAAATTGTAAATTAATAAAAGTATGTCTGTAATATTTTTGTGTTTATGTTAAAAACTGTGAATTTCATCATTGTATGGGCTTAATCTACTAAGCCTACTAACTGTTCTACATTTCATTCACCTCGTCAAGCTGAGGTCTTTACACAGTCTCAGGCAAATGAACAATAAAAGTTGTATGTCCTTCTTGTTCCATAATCATTCGCTACAAAAAGGAGGATTAGTCTGCAGTCCCCTCCTTTCTATCACTCCCTACAATGAATCACCTGATACCAGGTCTCTCAACTCTCCACTGCCAATCACCTTAGATATCAGGGACTGGAATATCCTAATTATCAGAAAAACTCAGAGAGCTATACCTCTAGAGAGCAGGCACACAGAATGAATTTGCATGTTTAAATCCAACTTGGTTAGCTCTAAACAACACAAACAAAGCCAGGTTGTGAAGCCCGCTTCCGCGTACCTTCTGCATGTCTCAAAAGCCAAAGAAGTGTCCAGACAACACAGATTTAATGCTGTACCAGAACTAATATTCCATCCTAAAACTTGAAGCACTGAAAAACACTGAGCAGAGACATCCAACTGCCGTTAACAAATCAACTTACACTAGTGGTATATTTATTCTAGCTTCTTCCGGATCCAGGGTGACACTGGGCAGTCAAGGGTGTTCATTCTGCATTCCTAAGCACTCTCAGCAACACTGCAATGACACTGGAGCTCTTCCTGAATTAAACTGGCTGAGGTCTTAAGGACTTGCCCTGAAAAGCAGTTAAACTCTTCTAGACTTGAACTGATACTGAAGGCAGTACTGCTGCTTTCACACACTGCTGTAAGAACGGTCCTAGAGGCAAAATGACAGACCACAAAGAGCACTTGTGTCCCTGCAACTATACACAACTAAGCCTGAGCTGCCTCAACAGAATGTTTTGCTGACAGTACACACCCATGCCAGCCACTCCATGCATACGTTCCCAACTTCTTATACCATTTCCCCTGTTTCTGTGTTCCTTGATAAAGGAATTCTTCTTGCACGCCCTGTTCTGCATGTTGCTGCACATGCATTCCTAGAACAGTTTTGAAGGCTGGCACACTCCTCCAGTGCTGTCACGTACTTTCCCTCACCCAGAAAGACCTCTGTCAGCTCACTCGTTCTTTTCACTTTTTAATTTTTATTTGCTTTCTTTCAGGGAAAGAAATCACAAAGGATACCAACATTTTAAATTCTACAGGATCCGTGGGCAGAGCTGCAAGTAGGTGGCTGTCACCACCTTCTAAACCACTACCAGATACTGTGAGCGTGAGGTTTTCAGTTCTACTGACGAAGGAAGGGGCTGTGCACACCCGTCTTTCCATTTTTTGTGTCAAGCCTGTAGCAGCTGGATGGGAGGGTTCACCCCTGGCCATGCCATGCCGGCCTTCCCCCGGCCTTTGGACTCACCGTAGTACGTACTTGCAGTCATGGACACGATCCAGAACGCCAGCGAAATACAAATGAGCAAGTTCAGGATGACCATATTCGCCATCATCTTGAGGTACTCTCTGAAGAAATCCTCCTGGTAATAGGGCATGGGAAGCCAGGGGGAGAAGACCTGACGGGAAAACAAAAGGCGCAGCGCATCAGCGACACCGCTACCGCCACCACCATCTCCTCCTCCTCCCGACCCGCGGGAGCCGCGGCCGTTCCCGGCCCGCACCGCCCCCGCGGCGCTGCCGGCAGGCACCGAGGCGCTCATGGGAGGTTCCTGCGGGCCCCCCGCCCGGCTCGGGGCTGGGCTGGGCGATGGGTGGCCGAAGACGCTCGCACCGCCCGGCTCCGTCACTGACCTGCTCCCCCGACCGCCGGCCGCGCCACCATCCCGCCCCGCGCCGGCCCCGCGCATGCTCCGCCC
>VZRE01003117.1:158738-182522 GCA_013396775.1 Cephalopterus ornatus | reverse complement strand
CCCCGCCGCCGCCGCCGGGAGGGAGCGGGAGCCGCCCGGGCCTGGGGGCGCCGCGGGCGGGGCCGCGCCAGGGCGGTGCTCCGGCTCTGTGCCCCTCTGTGGAGATTTTTCCCCTCTCTGGCGCCGGGATGGGGTCTTCGCCAGACCCTGCCCATGTAGATCCAGTTTGCGAAATAAAACCAGCAATGACACTCTTGTGAAAACCATGAAATCTGTTGAAAATTGTTGATACTGAAACAAAGAATTGTCAGCTTTATATTGTAACTGTACTTAGCATAAGCAGGCTTTTTTTAATATGACTTAGCAAATTAGAACACTTTACCGACTAGGCAAAACTGCTAGCTGCAAACAGGGAACTGCCCTTGTGCGAAGAGACACATAGTTAACTAACTGTTGCTTCAGAAACACATAAACAGGCTTGGAGAAATAGATGAGTAACGAACCGTCGCTTCTAGGCACATAGACGGGTGTTACCACAGAAAAATGTGTCTAAGGTCTAAGTAAAACGGCATGCTATTGTAACGTGTGCTTAACTGTTTAGTTTATCGGCTACTAACCATACAAATGTAAGAGTATATGGCATCTATGATAAAACTGCTATATAACCTATGGAAAATGTGGAAAGGTAGAAGGCGCATTTGTGGAGTTAACCCTGTCTCTTCTCCACCAAGGTGAATAAAGGTACTTTGGCGGACAATCTGTTTGTCGGTCGATTGCTTTGAATCAATTGGTGAGCCTCCAGGAGAATCTCTGTTCAGCTGCAAGACCCTTGGGGCCAGGGACCCTCCAAGGGTGCCCCAGAGCCCTTTTGCTCCGCAAGAGGTTCCACAGACCCTTGGATCATCACGGGAACAGACAAGATCCTGACGTAGATTGGTAAGCCACATTTAAAGTACCTGACATAAAATTTGAAACCCCAGGGGTATTTTAAAAGGCATTTTAAAGGTATTTTATTAAAAGTTATACTGGCTAAAATCCATTAGTCATATGCAGGATAGCCTGAGGAAGTTGTAGAGGTGTAAATTTCCTCTCAGGATTGTGGGTTAGAGTCTCATAAAAGAAAAAAGAAGGAGGTAGGGGGGTTCAAGTCCCGCAGAAGCAACCCTGAAACAGTTAAATACAAGCCTATCATAATTTATATATATCCTGTATGCTGGATTGAAGGGCATTTCAACCCCCAGTTGTGAATCGGTGTCATGGTAAGATATACCAACCTCAGTGATGGAGACAAGTGTCAGTTGTGTGGCTCTATTACCAGGTGGAGGCTGTGCTTGCAAAGAACTATCCAGTGTAACACAGGGAAATGTTGAGGAATTAAACTTAGACAGCATATTGATACAGTGTGAAAGAGAAAAGCGTGTGTGAGTGAATGAGATGTGCTGAAAGCTTGAGGCAAGTGTGGAGTTCCGAACCGCAGTTCCACTATCCCACGAGGGACATGGTCAGTGACGAACAAAGTGAATGGTGTGAAAGAACAGAGCGTAACAGACGTGAGTGAGACACACAGTAAGTGCGAAGTGATTGTGGAGCTCCGATCTATGTTTCCACTCTTCCGGTGACAAAAGTGGCTAGAGAGAGCAAAGTGAATGAAACATAAATGGGAACAAAGTGGGAAAGGAGCAGATAAAA
This sequence comes from Cephalopterus ornatus, assembly GCA_013396775.1. Classification (NCBI taxonomy): domain Eukaryota; kingdom Metazoa; phylum Chordata; class Aves; order Passeriformes; family Cotingidae; genus Cephalopterus; species Cephalopterus ornatus. The sequence continues at coordinate 180,893 of VZRE01003117.1, read as the reverse complement.
CGCAGCCCTCTGGACTGTATTTTAGCACACTGCAAAGTTATTGGAGGACGCCCAGGAAGATCCACCAACAAGAAAACCCTAATAAAGTATTGTACACAGTGGTGGCCTCTTTATAAGCTGGATGAGAGAGAAAAGTGGCCACCAACAGGGACTTTGAACTATAATATACTCTTACAACTTCTGTTTTTCCTTAGAAGAGAAGGCAAGTGGCATGAGGTGGTCTATGCCAACATGTTCTTTTACTTAAGAGATCACCCTGAAATAGAAACAGAATGTGTCATTAATTTAGCGCCAAGGGGCCCCTTTTTGTCAACATTACAACAGGACAATCGACAGGATGGAAAAGTGAAGCTGAGGTGGTGCTGTTCTGCATGCTCTATCGGGCAAAGATGCTTGAAATACAGGGAAGTAGAAGAAAGAAGATTACGTCGCCGCCGCAGAATCATGGGCAAGGGAGAGAGAAGGAGAACAGGAAGGGACTTGCTCAAGGTCTCCAGCAGAACAGAGAGCAGCCACTTTAAGTCTGCCCTCTTCATCAGAAACAGAAAGAGGAAGGGCCAGGAAAGCGGAATCAGGAGATAAATTCGGAAACTTTATGGTGCATATAGTGGCAGGACAGACAAATATTCAATACACAGGAAACAAAATAAGCCTAGGTTCACCTATCTCCCATATTTATACTCTCTCTGCTAGAGTAAAGAATCTTACTATAACCATAAGACATAAAACCTCCGAAAAACTAGATCTTTATGAAATAAAGGTACCAGGAACACTGTGGAAGAAGAATAAGATCATACAAAGTGTTTCTTGTTCAAACAGGATGCTATGTAGACTTGTAGTTCAAGTGAAGGAATTAGAACAATACTATTACATAAAAAGTGTATGGAAGATGTCTGAAAAATCAAAATTTTCTGAGGATTTAGTGCTACTATTTATCCTTCCTCCCTCACCACCCCCTTTCGTACCCTCTGTGTGGGCGGTAAGCTATCATAATTTTTCATTTACCTTATGTGGTGAAACAAACTTATGAACAGAAACTATTACTAGACCCAGTGTACTCGCTAAAGAAATTAGAGGTTACGATTCAAGCAGATATTTCAGAAGTATAACAGAACTGTTCTCAATTTATAGCACAAAGCTTACAAGGATGGGAAGCATGGCTAAAATCATGGACACTAAATACCAAGGTCAAGTGAGATTTAGCAGGATGGTTCGGGTCAGGATTAGGAATACTTAGCTCTATAGATCAGGAGGTACTGATTAATAAATTAAGTACCGTCACTAGAGACTTAGGCCAGTTCCACGTACTATTAAGATCATCACTACTGACGCTAGCAGACACACAAAAACTGATGGCAGATTTACTGACCACCCTCTCTAGACACACCCAAAAAGACTTTCAGTCAGTTGTATTCTTTGAAGGAGAATTACAAGGTAATTTATCTCTTGGCCTTCAGTGTATACAGTCACAGTTATGGCTATAAACTGTAGTATCAGATATCATTAGGGAAGGAATGTCTGGGAGACTACCACAAAAAATTAAAGAAATAATAGCAAAAAATGATAGTACCACTCAGTTTGAAAAAACTTACCAGCGCTGGTGGCAGCTAGTAAACTACAATGAACAACAAGAACAAATAGAAGCTTGTGTGCTTACTATCAAAAAGGCCACTATTGGAAAGGAATTTCTGGTATTAGCCTTAGGAGCAATACATGAAGATTTTGTAGGAAGACCAATTAACCATAACGTATCTGATAATAATCAGTCGAATAGGTGGCAAACAGTAAGTACACAGGCATGCATCCCACAAGAACAATTAAGGTTCATCTGTGAGACCGCTGTAACTAAAAATGAGGATTTATGCTTAGACACAGCAGATAGTACCTGTATCTTCAAAATGATCCCAGCTGCAAAAGCACAGTCTCAGGTATATTATGCAGGAAAAGGATGTGCATGTGTAAGAACTCACTGTCATAACATCAGCACATGTGAAGAAATAACTAATGGAACTGATTTTTGCCTATGCAATTTTACTACTGTAATAGAATGTGATTTTAATCATACTGTTCCAGACACCACCACTCAATTGATCACTGATGAATATACATTGTATAATGAGGTTCTTAAGTTACAGATTGGAATGGAGACTAGAATTTTGAAGCAGATGCTCTATCACCTGGATATTGAAGCTTTAGTACAAAAGGTCTGTAATGCAACAAGCTCTATCACCTGGATATTGAAGCTTTAGTACAAAAGGTCTGTAATGCAACAAGCCCTTTGGACAGTGGAACATGACGTCTCCAAAATTAATGAGATCACAACCCAAATACAAAAACCAGGAGAACACCATTGGTGGGATGTCTTCCTAGAATGGAAGAAGTTAAAATCTCCAATTGCAGCTCAACTATTCAACTTTTTAGTGTATCCAGTGCTAATACTGATCCTTGTGGCCTTGCTCCTGACCATCGTGAATCTATGGATGAGGTGGAGGATCCAAACTGTCACTCAGTAAGTACATGTCTTATGGACTGTAAATAAGATCTTGCAAAAGAATTTGCAATAGGATGAGAAAAGGTGGGATTGAAACAAATTGTCAACTTTATATTGTAACTGTACTTAGCATAAGCAGGTCTTGTTTAGTGTGACTTAGCAAATTAGAACACTTAATTGAATAGGCAAAACTGCTAGCTGCAAATAGGGAACTGCCCTTGTGTGAAGAGACATATAGTTAACTAACTGTTGCTGCAGAAACACATAAACAGGCTTGGAGAAATAGATGAGTAACGAACCGTCGCTTCTAGGCACGTAGACAGGTGTTTTCAAGAAAGCCAGAAAATGTGTCTTAGGCCTAAGTAAAACGGCATGCTACTGTAACGTGTGCTTAACTGTTTAGTTTATCGGCTACTAACCATACAAATGTAAGAGTATATGGCATCTATGATAAAACTGCTATATAACCTATGGAAAATGTAGAAAGGTAGAAGGCACATTTGTGGAGTTAACCCTGTGTCTTTGGCGGACAATCCGTTTGTCAGTCGATTCCTTTGAGTCAGTACCAATGAGTGTCTAGATGAGGTTTGAAACTTGTTGGAACACTGCAAAGTTCATTAATACCAGAAGAAAGAGGCTTGAAACATTTCCTAAAGTTGCCTGGAGATGAAAACATGCCAAACCTGCCTGATGGCTTTTCTTGGGGCATGCCAGAATTACTCTCAAAACACTCAAATTGTAAATAAGCTGACACTAGTTATACAAAGGGCTCCCACTTGAACACATCAGAGGTATTGTCAACAACGCACAGAATGAGGTGAAACTCCACAACTTTTCAAAACCCTATCACTTTGAGGCAGCAGACTCAAACAAAAAATAAATAAGAAATAAATTAAATAATCAAGAGTTTGGATATCACAGAAGATAATGTTGACGTAGCAGTTATGTATTCAGCATTTGTTCAGCAGAATGTAGACCAAAACCTTCAAGTTTATAAACACAGATACAGATGAGTCACTTCATGAACATCACTAACCTCAGGTGCTTTTTGTTCATGGACTTGTAGCAGCAGCAGAATAGAATATTTATTTAAGTATTCAGTGAGAGGCAGAGTAATAGGAAAAAGGGAAGTAAAAGATGTTTTATATATAAGAGGAGTAGTTTTTAAACTAGAAAATTCAAGTGAATATTCTTAGTTTAAGAGTTGATAATTTCCCTACTGAATTTAAGATTATTTCTGGCTTGTTGGCACCCATTTATCCTTGAGGCATGTTCTATTATTTTTCATTCAGCCTCTGGAGTAGGTTTCTAACAGGATGTGAACACAGTCCAGGTTGTGGATTCTTTTGCAACAGAAAGTTTGATATATTTTTGTGTTGCTGTGAGAAAAATACTCAATTATCACTCAGAGCTTCTTCAGATGTTACCTAAACTAAGGACCATATTCTCCAAATATTTTCAGATAACCTGGTTTTAGCTGAAGACAGTAGGCCTATTCCAAGGGTGAAAGTTAACACCTGCATGTTTACAATGTATTTTCTCCAAGCAATTAGAACCCAAACTTGGAAGAGGTGCTTTAGACAAGGCTTTACCTCATTTCTGCTGTATTTATTGATAACAAAGACAAGTAACACCCAAATTTTATCTGAACTAGAGATCCCTGAAACATTTAATACTAGTGTAGCAGGACTGACTTTTGGTATATCTAGTCTTCCTTCTTACCTCCCAAATTTTTATTAAACTTCCATCTGAGCTTTGAATTTGAGATCTATGAATCAGGGACTAAGTAGCTGGGCTACTTTGTAAGAAGAGGACGCTTTTTGTAGCATAACACTGACATGACACTGCTCAGATGCTCCTGCCAAAATCTAAGTATCTGAAATTTTCAACCAGGCCAAGATCAACTCTATTTAGACTGGTGGCTGAACAAGCAGCTGCTTGTTCAGGTGTAACCAACTCCCATAAACTTATTCGTTCAAGTACACCCTTAACTGCAATAAATTGTGAAGTAGCACTTGGCGTTGATTTAGGGATATGCCAGACTATTGTACTGGCTTATCCACAGACCTTGCATCTTGGTTTAAAGCCAAAGGTGCTGCTGCTGCTGCTGCTGCTGGAGCTTACCTAAGTGAGAAAAGGAAAAGGGAGTACTGCTCTGCACACCTCGTGTGAGAAAGGTGGTTCTGGTCATGAAATCTTTAACAACCATGGCATGAATAATGTTGGCTTTGAACTCCTTTTTCAGCTCTAAGTCTTTTGTTAAATGTGACTCCCTCATTTAAGTTCCTCTTCCATTGTTCTTAATTGCCAATAAGTTTTCTTGCAGGAGCTTGGTACACATTAAATGTTACAAGTAAATGAGAAAACTAAAAAGGAAGGAACTTTAAGTTAGACTTCTTTCTGCATTTAGAAACTGAAACAAGTAGCCATGGTTTTGAAAGTAGTGTCTACAGCAATTACTGTAATTGGCCCATTGTGTTTAAAGTCATCTTTTCTAGATGTTGTCCTTTTTTTACCAAGTCCTATATTATTATAATAAGAGTAATATCAAAACACTTTTAATAGGTAAAAGTTGGGGGTTTTTAAAAATTTAAACGCCAACTTAGATGCTTGCAATAATGTGCATTCAGAATTAATGTATTTAAAAAGCCATCCCAAATCAATAAGAAGAGTATTATGTATATTTAATATATGCAATACATACGTTTTCATCAATTTTTACTTATAAAGAACCCACATTCCTCATTCATGCCTAATAATATTGATAAGCTTGATAAAAAAACGGCAAGTAAAACTTGCTTGAGATAAATAGACCTGAAAGCTTTTCCTCACACTTTCCCCTACAAATACATACTTGGAATAATACAAATCCGAGAAATTAAATAAGAAAAAGATTGTCATAGCTATAAGCTGCTCAATATTTAGAAGAGTTTCTTCTTACCTTTCAGCTAAATGTATAGGATGCAAAGCACGACCAGCGCAGTCTAGAAGGAGACAGGAATGTGAGATGATTAAAGGCAGCATGACAAAATGAAGATAATAACGTTACTTCACCGAGCATGCTAATCACTCTTTATTACACATTCTTTTCCCAGGAATACATTAGAATTTAGTATATTTGGCATAATACAGCATAACATTTACAAATTTTTATGAAGATACAAAGATTTTAGAAGTAACGTTTGTTTGTTGGTTGGTTTGTTTGTTTGTTTTTGGGTTTTGTTGTTTTGGTTTGAGTTTTTTTGTTTTGGTTTGTTTTTTTATCTCTGAGACAGTACTTTCCATTTCTCTTTAAGGCTTAAAACATTATTCATATTTGTGTTTGATAGAATGCATTATGAATAATAAAAATTGAAAGTGAAATACTAATTTAAACATCTTTTATTCTCCATTGTTAAACTTGTCTTTTGAAGTGATTGAAGATAAAATACTGTTAAATACATGAAATTAAAAATCTGTAAATATTTTTAACATTGTACTAAGTATAGCTATTCACACTCATAGAAAAGACAAAATAGTAAGACTATAAAATTTTATGCTGATAGTATCATTAGATAGTTACAGAAAACAGAAGGGAAAAAGTAATACTGCAGATAAATATTCGCCTTAAGTAGAGCATCCATAATTAGTAGTTGCCTGTGAAAATACCAATGAAATTGCAAACAGTAATTTTCATACCAGAGGAGTTGCTATACAGATGAATTCATAACATTTTTGAGGCAGTCAAAAATGTCTGTAATTAGCACTATAGGGAAACTATTCATGGCACAATTTGTGGACTATAAAGCAGCAAATGAAGAGTAAATACACAACTGCCTCACCAAAAAAGAACAGATCACAGAAGGAAGCTTTAAATATTATATTTATTAAATATGTGTGGGCAGGCTTTAGCTTTGTGTCAAATCAGTTTATCAGTGACACCAATTAAATTTATTCATAGTAGCCTAAAATGTTTTGACGTTTTCAGAGTATCCAAAGAATTACTTTGCCTTTCAGAATTGATTCGGTATTTCAGTGGGTGTATCAATTTTATTTCAAGTTAAGCATTTTGTACAGTGTGTTATCAACATTGTTCTCAGACCAAATCCAAAACACAACACTGTACCAACTACCAAGAAGAAAATTAGTTCCATCACACCCAAAACCAGGATAGTGTTCTATTTACTTCAGTTTGTGTGATTAGATGAAATCAAATCTATACTCTTTTCTCTTTGAGATTCTGGGATACTTTCAGAGATATAAATCCATCCTTTCTGGTCTCACATTTTCTCAGTTGGAAATACTTTATGATGGCATTATATACCCTGAGACTAACCAGGATAGTTTTCTGATGAAGCAAGATTGTCTGTTTTCTGGTCATTTACTACACATGACCGACCTTTTTACTATGTGTTTACACTGTATTTTTCTACTTCAGCAAGAAATTCAGGAAAAGACCAATATATTGAAAGCAGCGGGTGTTCAGGCTTCTCATATCTCTAGCATATTTTCACTTTACACATGGAAGTTAGAGATTGATCTAGATTGTAAAAATAAGGTAATTGAAAAAAAAAAAGGTTCATCAATGGGTAATTCAGTAATGGGGAAGAGTAGCAGGAAGTCAGGAAGGTAAAGATCTGAAAGGACTACGCACAAGGAATCACCATCTTCAGTCATAGGCTTGCCAAGATGGTAAAGAGGCTTTAAACTAAAGTTGCTGGGAGAGGGGAACGTCTATCCATCCCACTCCTACCAGTTTGATGCCAGTGCCAGCAAGAGATACCCAGAGTCTGGAGAAGGATCATAGGTCATCATGAGAGCACCTGAAGAGCAGCAAAAGGAATTCCAGCCACTCCACCCAGAGAGCTGGCTTCATTGAGGGGTCCAACTGATGTGGCTTCATGCAAATGGTCGCAGCGTGGGGAATAAACAAGAGGAGTTAGAGACGTGCACTTGTCTGCAGGGCTACAATCTTACTGGAATCATGGAGACATGGTGGAGACAAGACTGCAGTGTTGGAATGGAAGGATACAGACTCTTAAGGGCAGACAAGGGAGATGAAGAGGTGGTGGTGTTGCCCTCTTGAGAGATTCTGAATCCGAATCTCACTGAATTATTGATATGGGTTGGAACCAACTCACTCTGTGTGTGTGTGTATGTGTGTGTGCGCATGTGGGGAAGGGCTGGGCCTGGCTGCAGGTCCATGGTGAGGCCTGCACATAAGGCCCATGCTGAGGGCACATGGCAGAGCTGGAAGGCAAGGCCTGCTGCCCATGCAGAGCACAGGGCTGAGCTGAAGGCCTGTAGCTGAGCTGTCAGTCAAGGCAGAACTGCCTGGTAGCCACCCACACTATGCCTCTGGAGCCTGTGACTGGTTACAGCACAACTCTCTCTGGCCTGGAAGGCCCTGACCAGATATCCTGCCTGGGAGGGAATAACTGAACTCTATAAATACACAAGACTCCACGTGGTCTCTCTCTCTCTCTCTTCTCCCTCTCTAGCCGGCACCATGTGAATCATCGAATCTCGTTAGTAACTATTCTCCTCTCCTTTCTCTCATTCTTTCTTCGTTCTTTCTTTACCCCTTTTAATCTGTTTTCTTCTGTTACTCTTTTCCTTCTCTTGTGGGTAACTTAAAACCAATGAACTGTGTTTTCTAAAGCTGGTATATGGATTGTTTCTGGTGGGTGTTTCCTGGGTAATGGGTTTTTGTGCTGACTGTTTTAGTGATATGCTTTTTCTCTTGGTTGTATTTTACTTCTGTAAAAACGTTTTGCCAAAATATCTCATTTTTCTCACTACATTAAAAAGAATTTCTCTTAGAGAAGAGTGTGTGACTCTGTCTCCAGATACTAATTAGAGGTTATAACGAACCAAAAGGCTTTTAAGAAAGTCTTAAATAAAAATGTAACCACTCTGGGCAGTTTATAGCTTAATCCGGAGCACAACACCTCTACGTCAATGAACAGTTGGAGTGCATGGAGCTCCACCTGCGGATGGATGAGGAGCTGCCTGAGAACGTATGTGTCAGGATTAAAAGGAGGGCAAGGACAGGCAGTTTGGGTCTGCTACACGCCACCTGACCAGGAAGACCAAGCAGATGCATCTCTCCATAGACAGACAGGAGCGACCTCATGTTCATGGGAGACTTCAACCATACCAGTATCTACTGGAAGGACAACACAGCGGGCCATAAGCAATGCAGGAGATTCCTGAAGTGTGTTGATGATAACTTCCTTCTCCAAGCAATAGAGGAGCCAAGAAGGAGAGGTGCTTTGCTGGACCTTGTTCTCACCAACAAGGAGAACCTGGTGGATCACATGAAGCTCAAGGGCAGCCTTGGCTGCAGTGACCATGAAATGGTGGTGTTCAATATTCTTAGGGCTGTGAGGAGGGCACACAGCAAGGTCACTGCTCTGGACTTCAGGAGAGCAGACTTTGGGCTCTTCGGGGATCTGCTTGGCAGAGTACCATTGAATGGCATCAAAGCTGCATCTTTGCTCTGTATCACTGTATGAGGTAGAGCATAGTCTATGCTGACAGAATAATAGCTATGCAGGGGAACAGGATTGGCTGGCTTTTAGATTTAGATAACTTTTAAATTATTCAGAACCATTAAGTTACATACACTTTTATCCTGTGAAAACACATGTCCTTCCGCATCTGCCTCAATACACATGGGTGTAACTTGTAATACATTTTGATTCAAATCAGCAGTTTGACCTGTTTAGGCAGACTGAGAAGTGATGGAGCTACGCAGATATATATTTTTTCCACAAAGATCATAGTTAGGTTTTAGGATCTTGTTCTGGTTTAAGCCCAGCTGGCAATCAAGAACCATGCAGGTGCTTGCTTACCTCACCCCCAGCCCCGGTGGAATGGGGAGGAGAATCAAAAGCAAAACTTGTAGATTGAGATAAGCACAGTTTAATAATTGAAACAAAGTAAAATATATTAATAATAGTAAATAATAATAATGATAATAAAGAGTAAAACAAGTTATGCACAATACAATTGCCCACCACCTGCTGGACAATGCCAGACCCGATCCCTGAACCCTCACTGGCCCCCCTTCCAGGTAACTCCCCCAGTGTATACACTGGGCACGATGGCCTATGGTGTGGCGTACCCCTTTGGACAGTTTGGATCACCTGACCCAGCTATGGTCCCTCCCAGGTGTTTTTTTGTTGTGTACCTTCTCACTGGCAGAGCATGATGCACAGAAAAGTCCTTGGATAAACACAGCTTAGCAACAACCAAAACACCAGTGTGTTATCAACATTATTGGCATACCAAGTCCAAAACACAGCACTGAAAATTAACTCTATCCCAGCCTAAACCAGGATCACCAGATCTTCACCAAATGAACTTTGTCACATTTACCTTTATGGTGTTAGCAAACAATTCTGGTAAATACTGCTGGAGATTTAAGATGACTCACTTTTATTGTGTTTAAAATAATTTGTAAGAAATACTGGAAGGCAAAGGGGTCAACCAAAGCCAAATCTAGATATGGAATAAAGTCATAATAAAAAACATGACCTCCAGGTTATTAATGACTAAGCCTGGATTCTTACAGGCTTTCCAAAGCTTTTTTTTTTTTTTGGTCAACAAGATCAAATGTAGTGAGCTCAAAAAGAGAGTTTTTTGGCTGCAGACATGACAGTTTTATCAGTGACTGGGAAATAACTGGACATGTAGAAGACCAATGTTTACCAGTCTTTACTTGTCTGAACTAAGCAGAACAAGGATTGAAATTGGGTTTACTATTTTTAACTGACTACTCCAACCAGCAGACTGATGGCTATTCTAAGGGATGTCTGTATTTTAAGAGTTTTGTTCATGTTCTGTCCTGACTTTAGGAGCTTTCCAAAAAGTCAGTCAAAACTGATATGTTTTGATATTAGCTCAGCAGCACTTCCCAAAAGGGAAGTATAATATTGTAATATTCTTAAACATTTCTTCTGATAGAGAAACCACATCAATAGGCTATCAAGTCCAAGTATTTGTGAACTTATATTTCATTGTAGAGGTTCAAAAAGTGATGGAGCTTGTAAGCCATTGGATGATGAAGAACAACGGAAACATGTGACTCATTTCAAAAATAATTTCCTTAATAGTAAGGTAAACTATGCTTTCCTTGAGCAGTGGCTCAAGTACCAAAATGCTGTATCTTTGTGAATATTTTTAACTGAGACTTTTCAAGCAGTACCTCATCATGTCTTTATCTGCATCTAAAATAAAACAGCACTGAACTGCACAACAGCTGTTTGAAGGGTAAACTCTGCCAGTGTAATCAATGGGTGGTAGTGTTTCACCTGCCAAGTCTCCAGTCAGGGTATGACTTTGTATCTTCTCCCATTCCCTTTTTACAACATTTTGTCCAGTTGCTCTAAGCTGATTCCAGTTCTCTGCCTTTTCCATGTGTAAGGTGATAGATAAGGCCACACAAAAGGAGAAAAAAACCTCCTGATGGCTTCCTGGAAAACCCCAACACGTGAAACTCATAAAAGGATTAAAACCAAGAAAGGAGTGATACAGAGAAAACACAGCCTTTTTTAGCAAACATCCTGGCTGCTGGGAACTCAGGAAGTGAACCCTTGGGCCTATTTCATCTGTCTATCACCCCAAAATTAGTTTATTGACTATAGCCACTCAAACTGCCTAAACAAAAAAAGAAAGTATTAAAAAGAGATTAGACTCAAGGAAAAACTGGGGAGAAATTCCATGAACTCTGTGGAGGTAACCAACGGGCTACCTTTTCTCCCTCCACTTTCTTGGGACGCCTTGGGGTGAACGACAGCTTTATACATATATACTAATTTTACTTTTGCTCCATAGTGCTTTAAATTTTTTACTTATTCTTTGTCAGTTGTTTTGCTTATAGTATGTGCTTAAGTTTTTGCTTACTAAGTTGTTTTGTGCTTAAGTTTTTACTTTACTTATTACTTCATTGTAAGTTGTTTTGCTTTATAGTGTGTACTTAAGTTTTTTTGCTTTACTTATTACTTCATTGCTGCTTTTGCTTTAGAGCGAGTGCTGAGGTTTTTGCCTTAAGGTTGTAAGTAGCTTTTGCTTTAGAACGTGTGCTTTTTAAGTGGCTTAGCGTTAGAGCTGTTGTTTAGGTTTTGTGGTATTAGTATTCTGTTTAAGTTGTTCTGCCTTAGAGCGCGTGCTTATGCCCAGTCTTATTACTATTACTACATGGTGTAAGTGTAATTTTTGCGTTTAGACTCTATTCCAGACACAATGAAACCCATAAATTGACACAAATTTGTATTAACAAGCATGTTATTTTGTGAACTGTTAGAGTGAGTCTGTTTTGAGGTGTTGACAGTTTCATCGACAGTGAAATAACTCATAGGAGAAACTGGTTGAGGGGTTTCCCTATTGCTATTAAGTATTGTCCCTATATAACTGGTATCAAATGTCCTGTCCATGTCAGTGAATCTGGTAAGCAAAGAGTCTCATCTAAGAAGATGCTAACAGACTGTTTTGGACACTAAAAGGCTTTGATCTCCTGGGGGTGACATTGATAGACAAAAAATAAATTAATACAGGTCGGACAGAAAATTCATCTTTTCTGCCTATTTTCACCTAACATCATGTGAAGAGGGTGGGATGCTTTTGTAACAAAACAGATTTACCAAAGGATTTTGGCATGAACCCTTTGTGGCTGTACAACGCCGCGATTCCATGCAAGTCAGGGAAGATATGGTGATAATATGTGCAGATTGATCCAAAAACTCAAAGTAGATGATGGTCACATCATTAAAGAGATGAATGAAAATATCTGATGAATACTGATGGGCTCCTGCTAGTTCTGATAGGAGAAATACAGTAGTCATTACTTCATCCATTATGGTATGTAATTTTCATTTGTTTCTTTCAGTTGATTAAGATTAGAGGCATAATAGAGGTTACTGCATATGTACTTAATTCAGTTCTGACTAGAGAAGTATAGAAAAATAGCTGTCACAACTATTTTCTGCAGTTACGTTTCTTAGTTTAAATTTATAATCGATTATATAAAATCTACTGAAGCATGTAAAATGCCTATTAAATCAACTTCAAGTTTATTTTATTTTTTTATGTTACTAAAAGTGTGGGATAAGCTGAAAGGGAAGTATCGAAAGTGCTATGAATTTTAAACTGAATAAAGGCACTATTAGTGTTACATTATGGCTGGATGCTATATACAGCGGAAAGGCAGAAGCATCAACTACAAAGACAGTGCTTAACTACTGAGGGTATTGGGTCTCTCTGAATTAGCAACATATACTTTATGTTTCAATACCAGTTCAAACATAAAAGGTTAAAAAAACTTCACAAATGGGCAAAGTTTAAGGAAGGGAAGTAATATTAGTAAATACCTTGTTCCAGACCACATGGGACACTTAATAAAGAACAACATAAAACAAGACGATCTGTCCAGAATTTTTTATACACAATGAAACTTTAATTAAACATTTCATTAATCATCTGTAAAAGTTGCTCTGAGACCCAAGCAGAGTCTCTTGATCCTGTAATAAAATAAATGATAGAATCACAGAATCACAGAATCTGCTGAGTTGGAAGGGACCCACAAGGATCATTGAGTCCAAGTCTTAGCTCTGCACAGGATAGAATCATCCTTCAGTGGTTACCTGCATAACTACCAAAAAACCTGTAAAAAACGTAATGAGAGAATTACCCAGCTGTGGGGTGTATGCAAATTTAAATCCACAGCACAGTGGGATCCTCCACATTTCATACAATGTAGAAGCCCTGTATTGATTTGGTCTAGGCCACAGAAGACCCTACACATAAGATGTAGCCTACTAAAAACTACTACAGACAGAAGTGGTGTCTCGAGTTTTTGAAGAGAATTATTCTTCTTACCTACACTGCAGCATTATTATGAAATTTATAATCTAAATTAAAAGCCATAATTCTTAGATTTACTATAGATTGTAAATTTGTACTTGTAAGGTTGTATCTGAAAAATTGTATGTTGCATGGTACCTGGGCAGATGTTCAGTTTTCTGTTAAACCAGATAAATATTGTTTCCTTGGAAATATGTATATTAGAGAATAACATACTTGCTAAGTGCACTACAGATTTAGCTACATTTTGCAGAGAGACAAAAGCAGCAAGTTCTCTGTGATCAATAAACTGGATTTTGGGATATTTGCTTTTGAATAAAGAACAATTTTTGTATCATTAAATGCTTATTAAATCAATACATTTACTAATGCAAATACAATACTTCGATTTTGGCAATACAGAATTTTGGTCCTGGTTCTCCCAGGGCAAATACCTGCAACATGCAAGTTCAAACACTGCTAAGGAACTGAAGACTTTTTCAGTTCAGCAGCTGGATAATTAAGTATGAAATGTGAAGACACCTTGGAAAACTAAAACTACAGAGTAAGGAAGGAAAGTTTTACCTAAAAGACGTGGCTATAACAATGCACTCAGGGTTAAGCAGAAAGATCCCTTACCTTTTTCTATTCGGCCCAGATTCAGCAGGACTTGTGCAAAAAAAGTATTTCAAAAGTAAGATGAGTTTAAGTCTTATGAAAAGAATTGCAGATTCCCAATGTTTTCAGCAACTGAAGTTTCTCATCAGAAAGAATATCACTGCCTATTCTGCTGCTTTGACATGATAATTTATTCCCATTCGTTCAGTCAACAAGTGATGCCATAAGAAATCATTCTGTCATGAAGCAGATTAAAAATGGAGAAATCAAGATGCTAAGAGACAGGGTGGAGCCCAGTCCACTCTTTTCATGCCAAAACAGTGTCAGTTAAAGATTTATTTTCTTGTTCTCCTGACTTCAGAGATCCACCCAGTGTCATAAATGGGTATTGAAGCCCCAGAACACCCTGTCACTGTACATGACACTCTAAGGTAGCACGACTGTTTTAGTCTTTGAAAAAAAAATTTGAATAGTGTGGGGGGGTGGAAAGCATTCTTAATCTGTGAAAGGCATCTTCATTTATTCCCTAGCATGGTCATAACAAACATAAACAAAATGTGGTGCTCTGCTTTTCCAGAAAATATGAGATCCTTCAGTTTTGGAAAGTCTAGGACATCACTATAAAAACGGGAAGTTGCAAATCTTGCTACATTTGTTATATTTTCTTGATGACATTGACATTGGGTAATATGGATGTAGAAATGAGAATGACTTGGATTCAAACAAAATCTTCCCTGAAGAAATCTAAAGAAATAATAAAAAGTAAATATTTTTAATATCCATGATTATTTTAGTAGATTGGATCATGATTTTTTAAAATACATTTCACACTCTTCTGTCTTGACACTTCACCAGCCTGTTTTTACATTAATTATTTGAGACTTCCACCTGTAAATCTGTTCAACTATCTGGAATTCATCTTAAATGTTTAATTTATCTTAAGTCGGCTACTGATTTAGAGGTAAGCCTTAGGCATGCTGGAGCTGTTCCAGTCCTTGTGAGCAAAGTACTTCCATTAAAAACCCCTTTTTTTCTGGCCTTAAGATTCAAACCCAAAAGAACTTTTGTCACAGGCTTTGAAAATGAGAAACTCAAGAACTCTTCCAGAGTCGGTACTGCCACATGGACGGCTTCTGAATTTGTTACTTTTTTCCCTGAAAACTGATCTTACAGTTCCACTAGAAAATGCTCACATCCAAAATATAAGTAATAATGAAAAATTCTCTGTACAATAATCAAGCCACTAGTAGCTGCTGGCTGATGTAAGGTACTGAAACTTGTAGAAATGGCTCATGGCATGATGTTCAAGGATTCGTTGTCTTAGCACACTTGTATATACAAAAATTAAGTTGTGCCTATGAAAAAGTCAGTTTCTCCTATTAATTAAAACAAAGAGATTCCTGCAATGTGTCCCTGCTCTGAAGTCAATTGACATTAGGGGAACTGAACAACAAGTAAAGAAATTTTTCTTTCTCTGTTAACTAAAAGAGAAGACTTTGATGATAAATTTATACTGCTAAATAAAAAAGTAAATAGCAGCTGGGTGCAGATGAAGCACTGATATCCCATTAATTGACACTGCTTAATTATAAACTTAATTTCCAGATGTATTTGGATTGCCTTGAGGAGACGTTTCCAGGAAGTCCCTAGAGAGTGGGCTAGTCCTAAGCACCAGCTGGCCTTGAGGGACTGGATCCAAGCCCACTTAGCAGCACAGCCAAAGTCAAACATTAACCTTCTGTACCTTAAACTGGGGCCTCTGTGACTGTCATTCCCTCCCACTTCTGTTTTCTGGTTTTAAGGTTCCTGAGCTTTCCTGAAGATAGTGTAAAGAAAAGATGTTTGGAACTGGATAAAACACTTAAAATTCTTTCATTTTCCTACATATTCATAGTTCAGATTACATTTAAGAACAACAGTAAAGTGCTGCAAGAAAAACTGAAAAATTCTCCTGGCACCAAGGGTCATGTCTTTTTCAGCTGGTATAAAAAGACACCAAATGGAAAAAACTAAACAAAGCCCAAACAAAATAAATCACATAAGGTCATTACAGATGGTTTTTGATTGAAAAACCCCCATCTGGTTACTCTGGTCCTGAGTCACACCCTAAACTGTTGCTGTTCCCCAACCTGCTGCAGCCCTCCTTTTAAAAGGGAAAACTCAGCATGTTTTGAACTCGCGGGGACATATTTTCCAATAAAAATTATCTGACTCTTGACAAAAAAATAGCAGCCTCCTTGTCTCTTGCTGTTCTGTCCTTAACCCTGTAGCATTATGCCCTGCCCCTGTATATGGAGATCTCCATGAGTGTCCTTCTGTCACAGAACAACCCTTCCATGAATCAGAGATGTTCTCCTAAAAAAGCCAGAAATAATCCTTCTTATAGATGGGTCCTCTCCCTGTGGCTCTACAGGGCATCCATAGAATCACAGAATGGTTTGCGTGGCAAGGGACTTTAAAGATCATCTACTTCTAACCTCGCCCCCCTTCATGGGCAGGGACACCTTCCACTAAACCAGGTTGCACAAAGAAACCAGAGGACTATTTCACACGACATGTTGTCCAGGGGTCCTGTAAAGCCCTACAAATCCAACAGCATTTACACTTTGGAGCTGTTGAATGGAAGAAATCTGTTTAAGAAATATAATGGCCAAAATTTGTGAAGAAGCTGGCCTGAAAGGGCTGAATACTTTTCCTTTGGCCCTAACATACGTCAAGATCACTGTGAATAAAAACATATATCCATAAGAGGTTGTAATGGGTCAACCCATAAGGTTACTGCATATCCCACCTAAGCCACCTCATAGATCCAAGCCACAGGTGACTGTTGAGGTTATGTTGAATTACTGCAAGGCTCTTATACTGGGAAGACTATTCACTCACAGGTTAAAAAAAAAAAATCCTTCCATAACTTGCCTCTGAATGTGCCACTGTTGGGAACCATAGACTTGAATCTACACTGAAGTGCCACACAGATGACTCAAGATAGACAGCATGGAATCCATAAAGATGCTCTGTGGTCACACAGCTGAAAGTCTTTATATCTTTGCATAAACTATTAAAATAGCTTTCTTCAGTTGGCCTACCATTACACTAAAGACTTAAACGTTTCAAAATCCCTCTTCACTCTAGTGAAGGTGTCATCATGCTTCCCATAGCATGTAATTTGTCAGTAAAACAAACAATCTGGAATCCCTTGAGGGTAGAAATTCCTTGTCCAAGGTCATCTTCACTGACAACAACTGGGAACTGATCCAAGTTGATCCAATAAATACATGCATGAAGCTTCAACTTCCACCCTCCAACTGGGATTAGTTGCACCTGGGAATACTTGTTACTTTAAAGCAAATGCAACATGCCACCTGGGACAGGCAGAAAAATGCAGGACGTTATAGGATAATGCTTCTATATGTTTCTAAAGTGTTTTTAACAAAAAGAATGGTACTCTACCTTTCATACATAGATGACAATGCTACAGTACAATTTCACGCTTCTCATCAGAAAAAAACCCTAAAATAATTGTATGAAATTAACGTGAAGTGTATTTTTTCACTCTTTCTCCTTCCAACATTCTGCATGGAACCAAACCCATTGCATTATTTACATGTCAAATAGAAAAGTTACAATTGCTTATATTATTTTAAATCATGCTATTCTGAGCTTTTAGTTTAGATTTTATGTTTTAAGGAATATTTGAAGTATCTAAAAAGCACTGAGGAAAACACATGAAAATACCAAAATCATGGAAAGTGGTGCAGCTTAATCTTCTATATATGTACTTGCATCCCTATCCAAGTGTAAAAAATTACCACAGACATTTGATCTGTTAAACATCTCTAACTAGGTTATGGCATCCACGCACTATAAATAACAATATAAATAACTATAATCAACCATGTACACAATTTAAAGAATGAAGGAACACAAATCATCCCATCAAAGGGCAAAAAAAGCATTACACACTCACCACAATTTCTGGGGTTAACCTTAGGCTAGGTGTACAATACAAGTACAAAACCAACTACGATACAAACTCAACAGAAAAAGCCCACAGTCTTCTTTGCCTTAAAGAGGGCACTAGTTCTATGGTTCAGTTTCTGACCTTGCTTATTTACTGTTCCTCAACATGCCATTCACTTCTAGGAATCCTTACTGAAAGGCTTGTGTAGAGTCTCCAGTACCTATGCAGGATCCTCAGTTGAAAACCTCTGGGGTTAATGGAAAGGGTGCTGAGGTTCCCTAGAGGAAACTGCCATTCTTTTTAGCAACATCTAACAGGAGGAAGTTAACTGCTACTTGAGTGTGTTCCATCTGAAGTTACCTACAGTGGTTATTTTATGTTCCTAAAAATAAAGCCTCTTCCAAAAGAAAAAAGCTTCTTGTATGCACCTTGTAAAGACAGATCTCTCAGAACCAGCTCTTTCATCGGACTATTAATACGTGATGTGAAAACCTAAAATCACATTCTCACATCTTCCAGATTTTAAAAAAGTGTTCTTTAGTAACTGACAGGTACTGAATAATGGAACAGTCCTAAAAACGAGATTTTCCTCATCACCAAATGAATGTCTGAGGGCATATCAACGCGACTGATTCATATTTTAGCATTAACTCACCATGAATACCAAAGTAAAGATTACAGTCTACTTTTTTACTTGAAAAGCTTTTATAAATAGTCATCTTCAAAATATCTCATTTTAATCTCCTATTTAAGTATCTCATATTTATACCTTGTACTTTTAACTCATCCATGGGAATATTAATTAAGGCATTTAATATAATTTGCTCAGGTATATCTCTTGGTGAAATATTATTTGATCTTAAGCATATAATGAGGTAAGTATTTAATTCTATCATTTCCTGTGCAGATCTGCCTGCAGTTTGAATGTGACTCTTTGTTCTTTTCTTCAAACTTACTGTTTCCTCTAATTTTTACTTCTTTTTACTTTCATATGCCTTTGAAGATAATTAACTGTGTTCAGTAAGAACTTGTTTACACTTAATATTTATTTTGAAGTTCAATGTTCCCTCTTGGACAGAAACCGCTTTCTTCTTTGGAAGATTTCACACAGGTTTCTGTTAAAAAAAAAAGGACAAAAAGAAAATCCAGAAGAAACAGAACAACAAAATGACATGAAACTGTGCAACTACCATAGTCCCAAAGTATGGATTAACTGAACACTGTGTCAGCTGGCACAGGCAGAACACAGGAACAATCACAAAACCAGTGAAGAAATGCAAAGAATACATTTATTTTTGTTAGCTCACCAGCTGGGGGATCCCTCCTGAACCTATGATTGTAACTGACACTTGCAATGAAGGAAGAACAAAAACAATCATACAATTAGCTTCAGCCAAACTGTACAGTACCAAAAGATACAAAATGTCTTTTATATTCTGAAATGTGGCCCAGTCCTTATAACTCATATGAGGCTTCTGTAAAAACAAAGTTCACTTTACTTCTTATAATTGAATGGTAAATATGTTAGTAATTTTCTGCTTCAGACTTTGAAACAAATCAAATTCCATGCTCCAGTATTAAAATGTATGCTTTCCTATGTTTTAAATTATTCCATTTGTACTTTACCGAAAAAATTGGCAGTATTTAATACAAAAATTTCTTCTTCAGCAGCAATATAATGTTTCAAAGGCATGAAGACAAATTCAGCTAAAATAAATTTTTTCTCTTAAATTTACATTGTTACATATAATGAAACCTTACAAAAATTTTTTCATCCATTATCCATGCCATAAGCAAGAAAGTTTCTTAACGTTTTCTATTTGAATGGCAGCTCCCTTGCGGTTTTCAAATGCTTATGGTCTCTGTTCAAATGTGTAGGTACCAAAACCATCAGAAAACCACATTTTTTTTACAGGTGTCATTTTATTGCCTTTACAGAAAAGAATTTAAAACTATCAATTTTTCTGTTGACTGGGATTAATTTGCTTTTCCCGAAAATGTAGAATTAATTGCCTGATAACCCTGGATGATAGCAAAAAGCAGGCAGTATCAGATGACTGAAATGAAAGAAGGTACATATGATACCACAGGATATGCAAAACCACTGGAAGATTCTGAGGATCTTATTTTACAGATGGTTAAGTGTCTCAGAGAGAAATTTATACGACAAATCATATAGCGTTGTTGAAAAAATACAGCACACTTGTTGGACGAACAATAGGCAAACACACAGAAACAACAGAGTGGGAATACCCACGTCAGGTTAATTTCCCATAAAACAGATGCTGTTTTGCCAGTACCAATTTTCCTTCCCAGTCTAAAAGATACCAATACTAATTTCCTACTGGTGTGTGAAAACACTTAGAAATAATAGAAAATGCAATCAGATATGCAAAGTTCTGGGTATGCCCAAGGAAGCAAATGTGTGCTGGGAGGGGAATTTCTGCAGCTTACATGCAGCGATACTGAAACTTCTTTGTAACTAGAGTGGATTAGATTTCAGACACGGACATGGGCACCTAGCAATGTTTAGGAAACTTGCTTGACCTCCAGCTGCCACTTCAGAAAGTTTTCAGTAGGTCTTGCGTCATATTTGCATATGTTTTAGTGCTGTGGGTAAGCCTGATTCCTAGACATCCCAATTATTTAAACAGAAGTACTGACACAAATAACAAACTATTATAGAATGATGGATCCCTGGGGGGAAGGAAGGGGGGAGGAGGGAAGCAGCAAACTTTGAACCTGTTTCATTCTTCCCTGTAAATATCTTCACAGAATCTGCACTTTTTTAAACAGAGGACATTAGAGACATTTAGAACATGAGTTACACATTCCATTATTCTACCCCGATTGTATGAAGTCAAGTCATAGTTTGTCCAGTTAGGTCAAAAAAAGATGGTGAAAAGTGTTTTGAGCAAAGAAAAGTAATCTTGCTTGGCACAACGTTTTGATCATTACAAAGCATATACATTATTCCACTTACTCTATTCTAGTTGGATCTAAAGAAAATCTAGAGGGAAAGGCAAAGAAGAAAAAAAAATAGTAACACGATCCTGAATTTTGTTTTGGTGCTTGTGATTTTATAGTACATTATTCACTAAAAAAACCCCACGAAAACACCTTAGTAATTCACATTCAGGAAAAGCAGCCTTCTTTCTCCAAGTTTGAGAACCATGGCAAATCTGCAAAGACATTTAGCATGCGTGACAATTGAAAAGAAACTCTCAGGGACTGTGCTAGAAGTTTAAAAAGTCAAGTTTTGTGAATTTTCCCAGAGACACCAATCCCACTTAGGCTTTACTTAAAGTTAGGTTTCTCCTTCCATGCCAAAAAGCCATCAGTCAGCACCCTGGTAGGATGCGGCATCCCTAAACAAGCAACAAGGTAGTGTTGCCTAAAATTGGCACTCAAAAGAAACCTCTGAAAATCAATCTATGAGTTTTAGCAGGCAGGCTTTCTTTATTACAGCCTGCTGGATGATTTCATCACGCTAGGTGCCCTGGTAATCATTTTGCCAGTGTTCACACAGAGGTATCTTCGCTACAGCTCGTAAGTTTGCATTGTATGAGTATTCATTTTCATTCCCTACATTCCTGTTACATATTCCTGACTTTTGCCAATGCTTCTTAGCATGTATACATATCATAAGGTCTCTGAGGGTCTTTGCCAAGGGTCTTTGGATGTCTTTTCTGTCTGGAGCCCCCAAAATTCTAAGTAACCACCTTATGAGAGTCTTCAAGACAATACACCTGGTTATAGAGTGACTTGGTGTTGCCTGCCTGGCTGCTTCAGTTCCCTTCTTCTTTATTTTGCTTGGCTGGTTTCTTTAAATGCAGGCTTTGGTTACACATATGGTACATTTCTGTGGCAAGCAGTACTAGTTCTCAAAAGTCTGTTATGAGTAGCAACAAGATGCTACTTTGAAATATGAAAATAAAACAAATGCTTGAATGTGTTTATGTAATTGCTTTAGTCTCTCCAGTGCTCATTTGTCACTTGTCACAAAAGCCATTAGGGCCACTCTGAGTTTCCAAGCAGTTATGGGTCTGGACAGCTTCGCAGAAAACTCCTTAAAAATTCTAACAGCGGTTTAGCTACTGCGAGGGTGCTGGGGGGCTAATATCTGAACATCGTCTGTTTTCCTTTCTTTAGAAGCCTGGGTACTGTTCGGGGGAGGGGGGCAGCAGGGCAAGGGCTCCACCAAACGAGAAAGGGTAAACAGCACCGAGGAGGCCCCAAGCCCCGAAACAGCGTGTTTGGC
>VZRE01003117.1:9830-158100 GCA_013396775.1 Cephalopterus ornatus | reverse complement strand
GGCGGGTACCGCCCCAAGGACGCGTTCCGCTCCCACCCGCCCGCGCCCCGGATGCCGCCGGGCTCGCACTCGGAGCCGGGCCCCCGGCTCTCCTTCTGGGAGCGGAGCCACAACGCCCTGGACAGGTTCCGCTTCCGAGGCCGACCGTACCGGGGCGGCGGGCGCTGGGGCCGGAGCCGAGACGGCACCGACCGGCCAGGCAACCCTCCGGGAAGGCCGCCCGGAGGGGGAGGCGGCGCCGGGTTCAGTAGCAGTCAGGGCTGGAGGGAGCCCTCGCCTCGGAAATGTATCCTTGAGACCTGAGGTGGAGCGGGGGTGGGGAGCCGAGCAGCTGCGGTGGGCCTGGGTGTGGCGGTGCCGCTACGTGGCCGAACGCTCTGGGAAAGGGATGCGTTTCCCTCGTGCTCTGGGAGGGGGACTCCCGCAGCGATAACGGAGAGGTTCCCGTGCCAATCGCGGGGCTTGGCCGGGGCAGCCAGCCCTGCGTTTCAAGGCTGCTGGGAAGCCGGATTACCGCTGTGACCTGGCTTACGACTTGGTTGATCGGTCCCGTGTAAGGAAAAAGAAAAAACGTAGCCTGGGAGGAAGCTTTTGTCGATTGGATCCCGGGCGGATGCTTTTCTAGCTCGAAGTGCAGATATTGTGAAGCGGGGTCAGTCTTTGGTGTGGCAGTTTTAATGTATATAATTAGCCTCACAGTTGTAAAGCTAAAACCCTAAGCTTGTTAATTTACCACATTGGGCAATGAAGGATCTACTGTTTTTTCATTTTTGTTTCCTGCCTTTCAGAGGCTGTTACACGTAGGTTTAGCTTTAGTCAGTATTAGCTAGGTTGAACTGGGTCTGCACACACGAAATGTGTTTTATATGGGCGTTCAAAGGAAAGCCA
Source organism: Cephalopterus ornatus (assembly GCA_013396775.1). NCBI lineage: Eukaryota > Metazoa > Chordata > Aves > Passeriformes > Cotingidae > Cephalopterus > Cephalopterus ornatus. Next base: position 157,212 of record VZRE01003117.1, on the reverse strand, counting down.
TACCCAGCGTTCCTTGAAGGATGTTCTCCACTGATTGTTCTTAGAGTTGTTTAGGAATAGAGTTCTGATATTTTGTCCTTTATGAGTGAAAACGTTAGGAAAAGCTCCTCAAATATTTCTTTCTTGCTCTAGGAAGAAACAAAAAACTGATGCTGAGTGTAGCTTGGGGCAGCCTGGTTTCTTGATGTAACTTCATTGTTGCCTATCTGAAAATGTAAACAAGTGTACAAACCACTGAGAGACATGGTGGTTAAATCCTGTTCTCCAGAATTTTACAGTGTTTTGTTGTCCTCCATACCAATAGTCACAAGATGTGTGTTTGCTTGACTATGCTAGTTGATCATGGGAGCAGGAGTTTTCCCGACCTGTGGCAGCACTTAAGGCTTTAAAAGCTACTCCTTGGATCCTTGTGTTCTTTCAGATACAAGGTTATTTATCCATGTCATCTCTTTATTTGTTTAAATGTGGACGGAATATGTAAACTAGTGATAGAGACGCTTTTATTTACTCTCACCTGGTACAGTTGCAGCATTACTGAAGTCCTCATTGGAACTCTTCATTCAAGGATGGTATCTTGAGTGGCAGCAAGTGAAGAACTGATTTGCCCGAGGTTGCACAGTAAGATAATTCTAGTGCCGAAAATAGATTTTAAGGCTCGTAATTTGCGCTGTTGCTCTCAATAGCTGAAGATGGCTACTTTCTGCCTAAAGAGTAATTTTAAAAGTAATTTTCAGGGCAAATGTATCTGTTGTCCTAAACAGACCTGCAATGTTTGTTAATACTGATACGGAGTCTCCTTCTGGCTTTTAATGAAAAGAACTTTTAGAAACCACTAATTCTATTTTCAAACTGAAAGTAGAAAATGGGGAAGTTGGAAGTATTTTTATTCCCGATACTCAAGATGCACTCTTCTGTTTAAACATGGTAGAGAATGTTTTAATACTATTGCCCTGTAATTAAGTGAATATTCAGTTGTTTATGGATCATATAGTTAAAGAAGGCCCATGATTTCTTCTTGGTACAAGTTCTTTTCTGTATTTTTCATATCCTTGCCACCTAAAGGAGTCAATATTAGGAATTCCTAGATATTAAGGTACCTCCATGTTGCTAATATTAATGGAATAGGGGTGTAGTTTATTGGCATGTGATTTCAGAAGAGACTTTCATATCAGCTGGTACAGGGAGGCTTGTGGCCTGGAATGATATTTGAAGTCCCCCAGGAAAGTAAAGTGTTTTAAGAGGCTGAGTCCTGGTTTTGGCTGGGAAAGAATTAATTTTCTTAGAAGCTGGTATAGTACCAGAAAAATGTTGATAATGCAGTGATGTTTTAGTTTTTGCTGAGTAGTGCCTACACTAAGTCAAGGGCTTCAGTGTCCCATGGTCTTCCAGTGAGGAGGTGCAGAAGAAGCTGTTAGTGAGCAAAACTGAGACCCAAACTTGGCCAAAGTGATATTCCATACCACAGAATGTCATGCCTAGTGTATAAACTGGCTGAGAGCCACCAATATCTGCTTGGGGACGGACTGGGCATCTGTCAGTGGGTGATGAGCAATTGTATTGTGTATCACCTGCCTTTCTTGGGCTTTATTCCACTTTCTCATTTTGTTATCTTTTAATTATAATTTTACTTGGTTTCTATTATTAAGCCGTTCTTTTCTCAACCCACTTTACCTCAGTCCACATTACCTTTTTCTGAGTCCCCACCATGGAGGGAAGGGGAGAGTGAGAGAGTGGCTGTGTCATAGTGAGTTGCCAGCTGGGGTTAAACCAAAACAGTGCAGTAAGACAGACGTTGCTTACTTGCTTTATCCTTGGAACTAGTGCTTTGCACAGTATTTTGTAGGAATATATATGTAAGTGGAGTAAAGGACACGGTGGAACACTTAAAGAATTCTTAGCTTTTAATAGGCTTTTCTCTTTTAATTACTGGCAACTTTAATATGAAGCTGTTAGATAATCATTCTGCAGTAATTCTTGCATGGAGAATTGTGGAATTTGAGCCTGAAATAAGGAACCAAAATGGGACTTTCTGTTTCCATTGAATTCTGAACTTGTAGCAGTGTACATTTTTCTTAATTTCTAACCCCACCAGTTTCTTCAGTTAGTCCTTTTTTTTGGTTGTAGGATGAAGTTTATCTTGAATTGATTGAAGCAGAATTGTTTTAATATATATAGGCCTCTCTGCCTTTCACAGCACTCCATGGAGACTTGCATTCTGTGTGTAGAACCACATATAAAAAAAATTTTCTACATGTGCAAACCACAGAATTTCTGGTTAACCCCATTATGGGAGCTCTAATGGTTGTATTATCCTGAGCACAGAGAACATCACAAAATTTTGTCTCATTGCCCAACTCTAGATGACTTTAGAAGCTATTGAAGGATTTCAATATCAAATAGTAGTTACTTATTTTTATGAATTATGTTGTCACTTAATTAGCTTCTGGATTTCCTGTGACTCACAAAATCACTAATGTAGCCAGCTTTTTGAAAGTCGAAGTGTGTTGGAAGTGAATTTGGCAAATATGCTTATTGCATAATTTGGTGTTATACTTCACACAGCTTTTAATATTTGCAGCCTATTTCTAGATTGATTGCTTTCTGGATTTGATGTAGTTTATCTTTGATAGTTTATGCTTTTTGTGCTGACACATTTGTATAACAAAATGTTTGCTGATATTATGGAAGTTGCTTTTGTAGGATACATGTCAAAATTCTTCATACTTATGTTAGAACTTGACATAGGGAAACATCCAAGTAGTGGATGCATGTTGTGAGCAGAAGACAAAGTTCATTTCCTCAGGATTCAGTAAGCCTGATGTAGGAACAAGCTGAGTCAGTCTGCACTTGCATTTAGTTAATTGGAACCAAATTGGACTGACCTTGGCTAAGTGTTTTGACAGAGAAAGTGCTGTGTTTCTCAAAGTGGAAAACCACTTAATGGTTTGCATGATAGTATGTTTTTTCTCATGGCTGGACACAACCACCACATGATGTGAGTGTGAATGTGTGGGATCAAAACACTAGTTTAGGACGATCCTTGGAATTCTGGTTAACTAAAAGACAAGACCAGGTTCTGTGTACGAAAGACTGTGAATAAAAGGGAAATGCTGAAAAAGATCAGTGGAGAAATCCCGAAATCAAGTTCTGTGTGTGTGTACAGCCTCATTTCTTCAGGGCCCATATTTGCCATATCTGACACCTACTTTAGCTTTCAGTTTTAGTCCATTTATTGTTTTAAGGGATGATGTTGAAGAAAAAGCATTTTGCGTAACTGGGTGTGAGTCAGCTGTTATCACAGTGAGGTTGATACTTGAAGTTGAATGAGTCAAACCTGGCTTGGTATCCTAAAAGATATCCTCTGGAGCATGATTATTTTTCAAATGTCAGGTTAAGGTGAGAGGAATTGAACCTCCAATATTGAGAACTTTTATTCTGGATACAGTTGCCTAAGAATATTTCTGCTGCCTGTATTGGACAGCATGTTGTTAAGAAAGTCTATCCCTTGGACATGCATGGCCAATCTTTTCTGAGTAATTAGTAATTCCCAATCCTCTGTAGCATTTTTGAATGTTTTGATTGCAGGTCTTTAGTCACTTTTTACAATTCCCTGCAGTTGTTGATCAATTCTTCTGTGCTTTGGCTGAGCTACATTTACTGCAGTGTGTAATTGTGCTATGGCCGGACTTAGTATTTTATGAAAGGATAAAATGAGTAAGAATGAACTTAACTTTTTCAGAATGCAAGATGGGGAATCAGTACTTGAGTTATGAACACTTGAAGTCTAACTCTATGTGATAGGGAACAGTCTCAGCATTACAACTGTTGTTTCGGGGAGGATGATGTGAGCAAAAGACAAGACTTTTCAGCAATTCATGACCTTCTTGTCTTAAATAGGATATTTGAAATTGTTGGTTTGAGAAAATGTTTATGTAAACTGTCAATATGTAATAATGGTTACATATTTTTCATGCTGTTTGTATTTATAAAGGATATTTTTCAAGCTAGCCTTAAGGTAAAGTAAAAATGTAATAGAATGATCTTAAGTTACATTTGTCTTAATGTAGTCTTCAGTGGTACTATTGCCACTGTGTTAAGGTTATACATGTTCTTGTCTTAAATTTCTTGACCAGTAATTCAGCCAAAACTTTTGGAAGGTCCCCATCTAGAAAGCAGAACTACTCTTCTAAAAATGAAAGCTCTGTGGAAGAAAGTTTTGAGGATCTGCTCTTGAAGTATAAGCAGATACAATTAGAACTTGAACACATTAATAAAGATGAAAGACTGGCTTTGAGCAACAGGGAAGAAAATGAACAACAAGATGATGATAAAACAGTGGACACTGAGGACCAAAAAACTGTAGAAAATGACAGTATTAAAACGGATGCTGTAAAAGAAGTACCTCCTGAGGAGAAAAATCCGGTTATGGGCTTTCAGGCATTTGAACTGAAACCTCTCAGACAAAAGCTGCCTACTCCAGCTGAGAGGAGCAGATTAAAAAAAGGCAAAGAAGGAACGAAACAGTCCTTGCAAAAATCTGAAGTTACAGAGTCTGGCCAAGGTAAATACTTGTCAAGATATCTTAGCTTGTAAAGTTCTATTTGCTTGCTACTACTATCATAATATTTATTAGGTGTTGAGGAAAATTTTACTTTATTAAAATGTTAAAATTTCTAAGTTAAAGGTTTAATATACTTAACTCTTGTGTTTTGTAATTCCTTCAATTACATAAACATGCTTTGTAGTATGTTTTTGTTTTTTTTTTGGTTTTGTTTGTTTTAAATACTGTGTTTTCTTAGACTGATAGTTTGGCAGAAAGCATGAGGACAAGACTTGAAGGTTTTAATTGCTGTTCACAGCAGAAATTTTTGACTTTTCACTGAAAGTTTTACTTCTGCTTTTCCCTTGTTCTTTTTTGCAGAAGCAAAATGTGGTCAATTTTTAGCTGAAAAGAGAACATTTAGAGACCTCTTTTTCTTCATTTCATCTTTGTGTGCTTTCTTTACTCTTTGTAAGATATTTTCACCAGGATTATTTTGATCATTATTGATATCCACGAGTAGTAAAGAAATCATAGGCCAGGAGTGGAAGAGGTTTGTGTAAGAAATGCAGCCAAAGGGTAGAGTAAGTGTCTTGTCAAAGACAGTTCTGGACTGCAGACCAAAGAGTGTAGTTGCTCTGATGCATTAACCAGTTTGTGGGGAAAGAAGTGGTTGTGCCCAGCTGACCTGTGGTAAAAGTCCTTGAGCTTACTACTAAGTCTGCAGCAAAATAAGACAGCTGACTTAAGCTGCCCACTCTGAGGCTTTCTGTAGTTCTAATAAGTGCTTGCTGTGGTTGAGGGTGGTGCTTGTGGATATCGCTTGTCATCTGATGTTAAGTAATTTGTCAGCTTGTGTCAACTACCAGTTTGAGTGGGAAGAGACAAAGTAGTGAATGGTTGGATTAAGAGCACTTGTGTGTAATTAGGAATATGAAGACAGACAGGACTAGAGCACTGAAAGTCAGGATGACTTAGATGTAACTTGAGAAGGAGAATTTGGAAGACAAAGCCTATAAAGAAGAGAAAACTGATAATTAGTAGTCAAACCACCTCATTCTGGGTAATTGTTCTCTTGTGTGTGTTTCCTATTAATAAAAATATAAAATAATTCTGTTATTCTTTAGGAGGTAATACAGTTTTTGTTGGCAGACATGAAGAAAACGAATGAATTTTTGCCATAGAAGAAGAACTGGTAGCCTACGGGAAGAGAACATAGCAGGGCAGGAGTAAAACAGCTATTTAAAAAGCAAAACAGTCTCAAAAAAATCCAACTTCTCAACTTCAGTACTGTTATATTTTGAATACAGTTCATAGAATAGTGAAAATAGATGCTATAGTATATATAGATAATATATACGCTATATATATTATGTACTACGCTATATGTATACTATATAGATACTTTAATAGATGCATATTAAGAACATTTAATTTTTGCATGCCACTCAAATGTATGACATAAGAATGATCTGAAAGCAGAGACATTATGTATGAGTGCCTGTTTATGACAGTGTAATACAGCCTTCCAAACAAAACTCATCTGATTTGAGTTATTGCAAATTTGTGTATATCAAGTGAATGTATGCTATAATGATTATGCATGTATTGGGAAATCAGCAAAATTTGATTTTCCTGTTCTATTTAAATAGTGTTCTGGATGTTTCCACAGACATTTAAAAGTTGAGGAATTTGTCTTAAAACTCAGGGAAGTTTGAGTCTCTTTCTAGAATTAATGCCCTGTGGTTCAGCTGTTTTGATAGGCTTGACAGTACTCCCTCTTCTCCTTCTGGTGTTGTGCATTAGCCTGTTGTATCTGTATTGTCCCCTTCTGGTTTGAAAGAGCATTTGGGCTTGTATAGAACGTCTCTGTAATTGCCTGCATCACAGAATCTACTCTCCCATCTGTGTCTTTCTACTTCTGTTACGTGGACTGGATGGTTAAGGATCATTGCTTAGTGTAGTAACTTTTTTGAATTTTCTTATAATTCATATGGGTATTAGATACTACTTGTCTTCCTTTTGTATGTGTGCATTTAAAAAAAACAAACGCATGCATGTGCAAGCAGGAAGACCTTCAGCATTTTTTAAGTTTCATTTTTGTTTAGGTATAATGTCTTGATATGTTTTAAACAGTGCCTTTCTGAGTGTGTCTTTCATAAAATGTTAGGAAGAGTAAAAGCTGTACAGACTGTAAATTTATTTTCTATCAATTTGAATTATGGGAAGGAGTTTCTCTTTGAAGAAAGACTAATACAGGAGAACAACTCCAAACTTCCCTGAATGTTTACTTCCTTCCTCTGGTGCATAAAAACATATATATCTGTGGTTAAATAAAAATTATGTAATTATATTTTTGCCATCAGTTGTATTGATAATTATTGGCTATAATAATTATGTAACACTACACCATGTACAGCATTATGTATGTTGTGTACAAAACGCAGTATGTTAATATGTGTGTACTTACACTACAGTAATCAGATGGTTATATTGTGGGCAGTCAAACAACTTAATATGTCAGTATCTAAATGTTTAGTGGGAAATCATTACTATTTACTGTTCATTTCTATAGGATAATCTTTTTCTGTTTCCCTTTGGTGTGAAATGCAGCAAGTGTGTTCTTACTGCAGCTTTGGGCCCTTATACTTAATTCTGCAAAAGAAGGACCAGTTACTCAAAATAGCTGCCAGTGGAATATGAGATGCTCGGGCTACAAGATGGTAGTACAAAACAGATGGCAAGAAGTCTTTTTCCCTTCTCTCCAAATCCATTTTTCTCTGCTTCTTGGGGAAGTGCCTACCAACCTTAAGGCAGAGAATCATTAAGAAATGACAAATACTGTCTTGAACTTATGGTGTTATGTTGATGTGGATTTCATCAGCCATTCCCAGTTTATATGGATGTTTGTTAATGTGATCTTATATGTACAACTGCTATTCTGTTTTAGACTATCAGTTATACTGACAAAACAGGTTTGTATAGATTAAATTTTGCATGTCATTTTAATGTGGCTCTGTCTCTTGAGAAACAGCTTGCTCAAAAGTATGGTGTTTTTATTTTTGGAAGGTACAGAAGACAAAGAACAAACATCACTGCGAAAGCTTAGCAGTTCGGATGTTACATCTGAAAAGGTAAGGAAGTATTCCTCCATAGGTCAGACATGATTGCATTGTGATACTCTGATGGCTTTTTCCAAATGGCAGTCCAGAAATGTTCCTGTAATAGAAACAGTTAATTTTTAACAATTGACACTTATTAGTAAAGCAGGATTTTTAAGCCTTCTTTTGGTAAGAACATTTGGGAAAGACTTCAAAAGATCTTGTAAGGAAAAAGCTATGAAATGATGTTTTCTGACTTTTTGTCTTGTCCTTTCTTCTGTTTTGTTCTCAAGAAGCTGCATGATGATGAGGAGGAGATGTCTGAGTTGCAACTTAGACTTCTTGCACTTCAGTCTGCTAGTAAAAAATGGCAGCAAAAAGAACAACAGGTGATGAAGGAAAGCAAAGAAAAATTAACAAAAACGAAAAGTGTAACACAGAAAGTCAAAGCCAGTACAAAAGCACATTCGACAAAAAAACCTAGTACCACAGGTAATAAGTTTAATGTTACTGCTATGGCTGTCAGTGGCATGGCCTTAAAAAAATCCCCCTATTTTGTGAAACCTTGAGCAATGAGCCTTTAGTTGTTTTAAACCCCCATACATCTACTCAAAACTCTTGAATCTAGGATTAGGTGGAACCAATTAGCTAAGGTGGAGTTAATCATGTATCTTTTTATTTAAAGGCAAGCAAGCTGTGAGGAAACAACAGACAAAGACATCAAAGAAGATACAGCAACAAAAGGAACTAGACAGGCGTCAGAAAGAGGAAGACCAGAGGAAACAAGAAGAAGAAGAGGAGAGAAGAAAAAGAGAGGAAGAAATCAGAAAAATTAGAGACCTCTCAAATCAAGAAGAGCAGTATAATCGATTTATGAAGCTAGTTGGAGGAAAAAGGAGATCAAGAAGCAGGGTAACAAATTTTGTTACATCGTGTTCAGGTGTTACATTTAGGATTCATGAACGATTTCTGTCTTGCCCTACCTGGTTTGATGAGTCAACATCCCATCTACATCCTCCCCCTTTTTTCTACCTGCTGTCCCTACCCCCAGAATAACCAAACCAAAACAACAAAAGAAAAGCTCCAAATATTTCAATGTTTGCAGTTGTTTTAATCCCATGCTAGATGGGCGTTCCCTTTGAGTTTGGAAAATCAGTTTTGTATGAGCTGTACATTTGCAAGTCAATGGTAAAGTATGTTTCTCCTAGAGACACTTGGAACGTTGTAATCAGATAGCAGTCTGTAATTTAGCACTAACTGATCCATGAAACTTTCTTGTCTCTCTTCTCTTAGATTGCAGGGTTTTTTCCTACACATTTTCAAACTTTTTCTGTCTATACTTCAGTGGTCTGCTTCTTTCGAAATGTCATTTGAGGGTTTGGTTTCTTTGTAGTATTTTTTAATGCTAGTATTTAAGTTATTTTGTCAGGGCATAACATATACTTAGACACAAAAGATAATTAATTACTTTAGGTCTGCTACGGGATGACATAATTGTGTGACATTTATGAAGTAATAGAGTTACTGCAGTGGTCATCATGCTGCACTTGTAGGCTGTTCTCATTCTTTCATTTTGAGATTAGCAAAAGGCACTTGATTGATTAACTAATGTTCTGTCTCTAAAACATTGGTACATTACAGAAAAAATGGAAGCAGTACAGCTGCTGTAGCTTGGTGCTTCAAGTGCTTGGAGTTACTGATGCTGTAAGGAGAAACGAAACAGCATCTAAGAGAACTGGGACTCCTGGTTTGAGGTCATGATATAGAAGAGTCTTTTATTATAATTGTATAATTATAATAATACTGAGTGGAAAATTGAGACTAAAAATGTTTGACTGTAAACAGTAGAAATTCTAAAAGCTACCCAAGTGTCTCCTGTATGCCTCTGAAAGATAGAAGTTGAGGAATCTTCGAAGTTATACTTAGATGTTCTGCATATTTTCGGAGCTGAACATGGATTGGCATCCATATAGTGTTAGATTTATGAGTTGGCAGTTTCTGGGCTTGTCTCAGAGTGATACATGGCTCCTTGTGGGACAATAAAAAGATTCTCTACCTGAGAATTGTTTCTAGCAAGGGTAGCTCAAGTGTTTTTGGTAGTTGCCATCACAGATTAACTGAAATAATAAAGCATTTAATTCTCTTGCAGTGTTTCAGAAATATATAACCTTGCCAATTTACCAGATATGTAATTACCTAATAGGTATTTAAAAATGTCTTCTATATATCATAACACCTTCCCTCCCTATTATCCTGGAAGAGATCCAGTTTTAAAACTGTCTGTTAATTTGTCTAGTTACTACCTGCAATAGATTTGATTAAAAGGTAATAATGAGTTTGTTCTTTTTGTACAAGAAAAATAAATTGTATTTATAAAGCAATAAAAGACAAAATTGTTAAGGGCCTTTTTCCAAAATATACTTCTTAGTGTTTATTCTGAGATAATAATGTAAGACCAGGTAAATAAAATACTTTCTTTGTCTGTTTAGTCTTCAGATACGGATTTGAGATGGTCTTTGGATAAGCAGTCTACAGAGAGTGCAGGAGGCATATATCAGTATGATAATTATGATGAAGTTGCTATGGATACAGATAGTGAAACTAACTCACCAGGTAAGACTTACTTACAGTTTTCTTCTAGAGTGATTGGTGAGAATAGGTAAAAAGCAGAAAATAACCCATTCTTTTTGAATGAAGGTATTTGAGATGTCTCAGTTCTAGAACAAACATTTTTAGGTGAGCTAATTCTGTTTTGTTTTAATGTTGAGTCTTTCCATTTCTGCTGGAGTGGTATTTTTTAAGGTCTGCAGCGTCATACTCTTCTCATTACAGTGCTGTAGGTTTTATTCTTGTACGTTCCCAAGTAGCTGTTGCAGGAAGTGAGGGCTCCAGGCCGTTGACTAGATAGACAACAGCTTTGCCAGAAAGGGGGGGGCGTGTCCCAGTGGACATTGAGTGAAATATGGGTCAGCACTTTGGGCTTTGGGTGATAGAGGCCAACTGTCGCCTGCGTTCTAACACTGTGACCATCAAGGGTTGGAGGGGAGCTGTTAAGCACTGAGACAGTGCCAGCTTTCTGGTTTCACAGAAGGAGAAAGAATGACATACTAGAAAGAGCCTAACAAAGGACCTTTTTGACTAAGGGAGACTGTTTCAGGCCTGTTTTTCATAAAGTTTATTGTGAGACTGCAGCATTTGGCTTATGGGAAGAAGACTGGGAGAGCTGAATTTGTGTTCAAAAGACTTAGGAAAGCTTTTGCTCCTGTCTTCAACTACTTAGTGGGCAGTTACAGAGGAGGCAGAGCCAGACTCTGTAGTGGAGTGGGCAACAGAAGGACAAAGAGCAACACTTAAATTTTAACAAAATAGCTTTGGGTTAGATATAAGGGAAAACTGCACAGAAGATGGTCACACACTAGAACAGGTTTACTGGAAGTGTTGTGGAATCTCTGTCTTCAAATATGCTTGGAACTTGACAAGTCTCTTAGCAATCTGACTTTGGGGGGCAGCCTTTGTGCTGGGACATATATCTCTTCCAGAAGTCTCTTTCAGGCTAAATCATTTATTGGCCCTTGAGTTTGAGATGTGTTTTAAGGTTTCTGTGTTCCATCTCAACATATGGAGTATTGAGAAAATGTTGCTAAACATACTACTTGGTTGATTACTTTTATTCTCTTGCTTTACATCCTCCACCTTTTTTTCTTTTTTTTTCTCCTTTCTTGTTAGTCTTCCCTATAGATTACTTTGCTAAAATACCACACCTGCTACTTTGTATATGTTAGCTAAATGAATCTTTTCTTGATAAAGCATCTCAAGCTCTCTAGTTTTATGTTCCAGAATTTATCAGCTGTACATTTGGTCTGCTTCTGTCCTAGTTTGTACTGTATTGTATTTTTGGTAACCAGTAATCAGGAGACTGAGATACCTTGTTTTAAAAGGTAAATTCTTGCAAATTAAATCTAATATGATGGCTAAGTCGTTACATTGGCAGTACTGTTTGGCTGTACTTACACTCTGTATGTAAAACAGACAAAGAAAAAGGTAACTGCTCTTTTTATATACATATATGTAAGAAATAAATGCACTGTGCTATGCCTGTTGTTACCTTTGAAATTGGTGCACAGTGAAAACATTTCTCTCCTGCTACATTAAATCAGTTGAAGTATAAGCATGAGTTGCTGTTTAGTAAACACCTGTCAGATTTCTTACACTCAATACTTTTAATTACAGCTTCTTCCCCAGTGCAGCCTCCTTTCTTTGAGTGTCCACTAGGATATTTTCCGCCTCCAGTACCACCAATTTCTTTGCCGCTACCGCCTCCAATTCCGGTAAGTAACCTGGAAAGGAGTATGGTTTTGAAAATGTTGATAATTTTATATCTGATTTATAATGCTAAAGTTAAGATTAAATTTAGATTCTGTTATTGATACAATTCCCTATTTGATGACTCCCTTGAACTGTCTGGTAGACGTGCAGTTGCTTTTTTAAAACTTTTATTTAATCTATCTTTTGGCTGATCTAGTTCTTGTTTAATGTAAGTTTTCCTTATTGAATTAAATTTTTCTTTTCATTGTTAGAAGCTGTGCTTTTCACACAGAAAGCAAAAGTTGTCTGAAGTACATAAAGAAAAGGAATTAATTGGAACTGTTAGCATAAGGCAACTTTGCCTCATATCTCTAGGCCACGTGTAGATAAGCTTGTTCTCTGACTTTTTGCGTAGAGGGGGAAACCCCAAAACTATAGCTTATCGGTCCTTTGTTCAAATTTTGTGCTTTTTGACTATATGTTGTCTGTCTTCTCACCCAAAGAGTCCACGGGGAAATTATATTAGTGTGGGGTTTTTTTTCCCCACTAATTTTCTTTGCTGAATGATTGTTACTCTTCTTATTAAAGCAGTAGAAAATTGCTATTCCCTCTCATGACAGCTTCTGAATTTCTGACCGAGGAAAACTAATTTTGTTAGCTAAAAAAAATTCATAAAGCTGTTTAAAGACGGTTGGTCAACTATATTTGTGTGGCTAGACTATCTCTGGTTCAGAAATCTTATTTAGTTTGTGTGTCTCCGTAGCTTCCACTATCCAAATTTAACCTTGTTGTTTCCATTAACCTGTGTGAGTAATTACTAACTGTTTAGTGGCAGCCTTTGATCTAAATGCAGTTTGAATTTTAAACTGCCACAGTTTTTGTTACTTTTAAATCATGAAACAATTTAAGTCTCAAACTCTAAGTAATCATCAAGTAGTAGTAATTTTCACATTTCAAATCCTTGTTTTGCTTTACCCAGCCTGTACCGTCTTTGAGCCATCTCTACATGGAGGGTATTCCTTGTGTTTCTCTTGAGCCGCCTCCACCTCTTCCCCCGCTTCCTCCTGAAGAACCTGAACAGCCACCAAAACCTCCCTTTGCTGATGAGGAAGAGGAAGAAGAGATGCTACTAAGAGAAGAATTACTCAAGTCTCTAGCCAACAAACGTGCTTTCCGAGCTGAGGTACTTCTTTGGTTTTTGAATGTAAGCCTCTAGATGGCAATCTTAACAAAAACTTTAATGGGACCTGCTAATTGAGGGTTGCAGGGGTTTTATGCTGCCTTTCTCATGACTTTAAAAAAGAAAACAACAAAATTGTCTCAATTTCCATCACCCTCTGACCCCCAAAAGAAACTGAAACAAAAGCTACCCTGGAACATCTTTGAATTGTAAGTTGCAGCTTGCTGTTTATTTCTGAAGAAATTATGAAACTTCAAGGTACTGAAAATTGAGTAAGTTCAGGCGAATGGGGATTTTCTGCTAGAAAATGTTTATTTATCAGCTGTTGGTTAGAAAGCAAGACAAGTAACTTTGTTTTAGCCTTCTAGCAAGAGGAGTTAGGAGAGGCTAGCTGTTTTTGTTTTTTGTTGTTTTGGGGTTTTTTTTTGGAGTGAGAAGCAAACTTTGTGGTTTTGAAAATACAGATTGGTTTTGACCTTATTAAAAGGTTGTCATCTTTTGTAATTGACCTGTGAATAACTGGCATACTCTTGTGTGCCTTTTTGATATTACTGCAGAATTGCAATGTGTGTCTAATACAATTCGATAGTCTGCCTAAATCACAATTTCAAATTCCAGGGCATGTATGAAAGAGTCTCATTTATACTGACATCTTTTAAAATAGCTGTGTTTGGTGTGTAATTTTAAGACCACATTTTTGATCTATTTTTTAGGAAACATCAAGTAACAGTGGTCCACCTTCCCCTCCTGTTCCAGATAACTTACAGTCTTTGCCGAGAAGCAATCTGTCTGCTGTCAGTATTAATACTGTGTCTCAGCCACGGGTGCAAAATACGAAGTTTGTTAGAGTACCAAGGCTTCCACGAGCAGTAATCACAGTAAGGAAACATTGGTTCTTTCTCCTGACAAGACTGTGAGTTGAAGGTGACTCATTTCAAATGAACAGCAAGTTCAGACTTAGGCATTCTAGTGATACAGCACAGAAAAGTGGAGCTTCAGTTAAATATTTGAATTATTAGCAACTTAGGTAATCCATATGATCTTCTGGAAAGAATTTGGCACTGAAGCAAGAATTTACAGCTTAAGAGAGCATCAAAACACACCAGCATGCAGTGAACTAAGAGATTGTAAATATAGTTTTATTACTTTCCTTTCCAGAATAGTAGACACTTGCCAAAAAAATGTAGTCTTGCTCTTTCTCCTACTTCTGACTATCTTTGCCCTTTATCTTCCTCCCTTCTTTGAAAGTGGGCTCTGGAGCATCAGTGCCACTGCTTAATTATTTAACATGCAAAACTAGTTAGAAAGCTAACCTTTGTGTGGAAAAAAGTACTTTCCTTCTAGAGGGAGTTGAATTTTTTCAGTGAGCAGTGTGTGCATCAGTGTTAGCATGTCTGAGTGTGAGTGGATGAGAATATTTGTGAGGAGAGGACCAGTGCCTTGTTCTGTTGTCTTGCACCAACATAGACTGAAATTTCACCTACCTGTCCTATTGTCATGGAAAAATGATGAAGCTCTAGTACATTCAGAAGTAGTAAATATGACTCATATTCTAAGAATTGTCCAGAAAGAGAGTATCAAAAAGAACTGAATGTGGAAATTGAGTATTTTTCTTTTTAACAAGCGGGGTTTTTTCATTGAGTTAATGTTTTAAAAAACACTTAGAGCTTTGAAGAGGTTCTGTCCTGAGGTAAAGGTTAAATGTCTAACTAAAGTTGTCCAGACCTACAGTGGGAGATCAGAAAAGCAGTCCTGGAATTGTGAAATAAGTTGCTTTTTTCCAAGCTGTAATTCCAGAGCATTTGAGGTTAAATTGTCTGCTTGTTTTCTGCATCTTTCTTTGTGCTGGAATTGGCAGTTATCTGATCTTCAGTGAGTGTTTTAAGTTAGTGATTTTGGCAAAAAGTGATTAATTTTGTTTCATCTGTTCTTTACGTACCATTGGTGTTCTGCCAGTTAAACTGCCTGAGCAGCTCACTGTAAGGTCAGCTAAGTACAGCTGTGGGACAGGGGGCATCACAGTTGTGTAGCAGAGAGATGAGGGAGTTTTGGTATGTCTGCCACAACATTTCTAATGCAGATTTGATTGCTTGTTACCTCTCAGTTACTTGAGAAAATGTCTTGCAAATGACAGATGATAACTTAAATTACAATAACTTAAAGTACAAGTATAGGAGTTAGGAATTTGAGATTTTTATGCTATGACCATGGAGATCTAAGTATGCTGCAGGTACTTGGGAATAGGTTGAAAATGTTGGAGTACCTTCTTTTTAACAAGCGGGGTGTACAGTATTAAAAAATGTGTACAGTATTACTTTCTTGTAGTGGAGATGTACAAATGCTTATTTTTTTTCTTATGTGTAATTGGTGTGCCGTGATAACAAAAGGAGTTCACCTCCTTTTTGTCTTCTAGTAAATATGTCCTCAGTTATACCTGTGCCTCTAACTTTTTCTTTTTTCTGTAAAACTTTACGTTCTCCCAACAGCTTCCAAAGCACAAGTCTGTTGTGGTTACCTTAAATGACTCAGATGACAGTGAGTCTGATGGAGAGCCATCTAACTCAACTAGCAGTGTGTTTGGAGGACTAGAATCTATGATAAAAGAAGCAAGGAGAAATGTTGAGGTAAACACTATCAGCATTTTAATAGGTTTATTTGGTAATGATTTTGCTTTGTGATGGTCAAGAAATACTGGATTACATTAGAAATGGGTAAGAGCGAATATGTTACTCGTGTCTGGACAATTACATTGTATTTGGATGGCACAAGCTAATCAAAATAATTTTTTGTTTGATGGCATTCTGAAGATAAAAATTTGTAATATATTTTGGGTTGATTTTTTTTCAGTTAAAATTGAATGCATCTTTAAGCAAAAGGTACTGGCTTGAAAAATCTTAGTAGCCTTGCACAAGTTTTAGTTTGTGCTGAACTGCCTCTTAAGAATGCTAGTTGGTAGCTGTATTTTGAACCAGTGTGACTGGTATTGACTTGAATCTCATCATAACAGGCATCAAAAATCAAAGCCCCTCCAAAATCAGAAAAAGAAAATGATCCAATGAGAACTCCAGAGGCTCTACCAGAAGATAAGAAGATAGAATACAGACTTCTAAAAGAAGAGATTGCCAGGTACAACTGAGTTTAACTGTTAATGTAAAATGTGTATTATTGGTAGCCCTTTACTAGTTTACTTTTGTAACTGGAAGGAAAATAGGAGCTTGAAAACCTTGCCATCACTTTCAGGTTTTTCTCTCATGCAATTTTTAGTAAGACAACCTAGAAGTCTAAAGAAAGTCCTTGGTTATGAACTGACTTACAGTAATTGATTGCGGTTGTGGAAAGTAGTTTTTCTTTTAACTTTAAATCTTGTTCTGCTACTCTATTTGAAGATTTTAAAACTTTTGGGAGTACACATTAAAATGAGTGTTGAAGGTACTGAAAATCTTTGCTTTTAACATTTCTGTTTTAGTCGTGAGAAGCAGCGCTTAATTAAGTCTGATCCACTAAGGAACAATTCGTCCCCTGCAAATTCTGATGGTGAAGTTGATGGAATTGGGAGAATAGCAGTAGTGACAAAACAAGTCACAGAAGCAGAAGCAAAGCTGAAGAAAAACAGGTATGTATTTCACTGTCATAAGTCCTACCTTGTTTGCTTAGCAGGATGGAAATAGTAAGTAATGTTTTTTAATGTCTAACGTTTAAAGTACAGCAGATGTTCAGAGTACTATTGTCTTGAGCTATTCAGCCTTTAATTGTGCTGCTGTGCACAAGGAATTTTGTGGTAGTGCCATTGTGGTGCTTGGGAACTTCTAAGTATGATTTGTCATTCTAACTGGTTTTAGCTGTGTTCAGTGATTAGAATATGATCTGTGCCACCTATTAACTATGAAATATGAAAAAATGAGTGTTCTTTTCACTACTGGTACACTTTGAAGGTAGTGAGTTATGCCTGATATATATATACACACACATATATATATGAATGAGTGTTTCTGCACAATAGGTATGCTGTTTGAATCTTTCCCTGTGTGGCTTTTCTCTTTTAGCATACCTCTTCTGTGTTTCTCACCCTTATTTCAGGTTACTGTGGAAAGTATAAGTGCTTTGCATCCTGTTCTCAGCTTCTTTTACCACTTGATTATTTCTGAGTGGTCTTGTGAACAAACTGGTTTGTGGTCAGTCATCAATTGAAGGACAGTCTTCTCCCTTTATCCACAACCATCTACTCAAGTGTTTTTCTTGCTTCCCTTAATGCATTTAATGCTTTTTGTATTTATGTACTATTGTGGCATAATATTATGGCTTCTATATCTGCTCATGTGTGTATACGTCCTAAGGAGGAACTGGGTTGTTACTTAACAGAAAGCAAGAACATGTGTTTTGGATGTCATAATGTTAAAAACAGTATTAAAGATACATACATACATTCCTTCCCTTGTCCTTGTAACTAGAATGTTTTTGTCTGCATTATACTGTCATGCTGAACTTAGGATTCCGAAATCTGTATGTACTAACAGTATTTATTATGGATGTTAAGACTGTCTGGAGGAACTTCAGTTGTTTGTTGATGAGTGAGGAGGGCTGTGTTTTTAAATAACTGGGGTTTCAGAGGAGCCATGATAGCTGTGAGCAACTTCCCTTTGGAAAAAATCTTACGTGCCTTTTCTACTTCTAGAATGCTGTTGATGAAGGATGAATCTGTCTTGAAAAATTTATTGCAACAACAGGCCAAGAAGAGAGAGAATGTTCGAATTGCTGAAAATAAAATTAACAAACTGGCTGAACAGCTACAAGCAACAGAGAAGATCTTGAATGCTAATAAGGCATTTCTCAAGAGGCTTCAGGAACATGTAACTTACACTCTGAAATGTTTCTGTTTCCTAGAGTTGGAAATCTTGAAATGGGAAGCCTGATTTTTGGAGGCAATAGACTTTCTTTGAATTAGCTGTTAATTCCCATGTAGTTATATTATATCTCATTAATTCCTCTACTTATATTTTATTATGTGGTCATATCTGTAACTTTGCATATTACTGTAGTATTTTGTTTGTTTGTTTGTTTTTAAAGATTCATAAAGTTCAACAACGAGTTGCAGTAAAAAAAGCTCTGGCATTGAAATATGGCGAAGAACTTGCTCGAGCAAAAGCAGTAGCAAGTAAGGAAATTGGGAAACGAAAGCTAGAACAAGATCATCTTGGAGTAAGTCAACATGCTCTTAAAAATGTATTTGAAAAGAGTAGCAATTTTGATTAAGAAAGTTCAAATGGAATTTCAGGAAAACATTTCAAAAGCACTGCAGAGAATCTTCCTAATGGTTGTGTGCATTTTTGACCATTCAACTGAAAAGGCATTAATGAGTTGAGAAAGAAAGCTGTTCAAAGCCTACATTTCTATGGTAGGGGAATGCCATGCATAGATAAATAAGAGGAGCTATGTGCCTGTGAAGGAAGGCAGGAAGTACTTTAATGTCTGTAGATATCAGTGAGTTTGTTAAAACTATCAAGTTAAGTTGTTGAAGAGGGGCTCTGATACTGTTTTGAAAACAAAATGCAGAAAAAAAGGCTAAAATATTCTTGTAAATTTTTGTGTTTGCACTTCCAACATGACTGTGTGTACTTGCTTTATAGCTCACCTTTTAAGTGTGGCCAAAACTTCTGTTGAAGTACATTATGTAGGGTAATTTTTATCTCAAAACCTGCCAACCTGCCAGTTGAATTGTGACAAACTCTTTTGTGGTCTTTCTACTGTTTGTTGAAATCTTAAGGCAAGACTTTTTAAAATATCTTTTTATAAATTCTGAATTAAACATTTTGCCTATGTTTTTACTTCCTGTCAATAATCAGTAGATGAGAAAATGAAATAAAAAGAATTTTTTTCTTTTCAGCCAAGCAAAATGTTGAAATTGGAGGCCTCCCCTGCATCAAGTCCAAAAAAGCATTCAGCAGAATTGATTGCACTAGAGAAAAAACGACTTCAACAGCTAGAGTATGAATATGCTCTTAAGATTCAGAAATTGAAGGAAGCCCGTGCACTTCAAACCAAGGAACAATCAAATGCTACACCTCATGCAGAAGAGGAATCTGAATTTACATTACCTCAGCCATCACTTCATGACCTTACACAGGACAAGTTGACTTTAGACAGTGAAGAAAATTACTTTGATGATGAAGTTCTGTCTAATTCAAACCGAGAACGAAGGAGATCTTTCAGAGAATCTAATTCTTTCACTAAACCAAATCTTAAACACATGGACACTCAGAAGCAAGAAACTATAAACAAAGTTTCTAAAAAGTCTTCAGAGGAGCCTGAGCTGTTCCTTGGGTTGAATATTGATGAACTGAAAAAACTGTATGCCAAAGCTGACAGCTTGAAAGAGCTGCTGCTGTCAAGTACTGCCTCTATAGTACCTAAGGAAGATCTGTTGTGTGGTCAGGTAAGTGTTTTACAACTAAACATGAAGCTTGTCTTTATTAGATGGTATTGCAATTACTGTGTATCTGTTTCCTAGGAAATTTCAGTGGACGTGGATTTTTCTACATCTCAAAATAAACAAACTGAAGTGAAACCATTTCCATTTGGACCATATCGTAGTCCTCTTCTAGTATTTAAATCCTACAGGTACGAAGGCTGTAGCTCTTTGACTTGTGTCTGTTTTCTTGTTGAAGTATTTGTCACTGCTCTTCACTGCTCTTCCTAGGTACCCAGGCATGTACAGAAAGACTAGTCGTAGTGAGAAACTTGACTATCCTTAAACAATTTGGTTTATTTTATGGAATCTAATGATTTTAGTCATGTTTGCTGGTATGCACAAGTCTCTTGGTTTTGTGCAGTATGCTGCTTTTACATTGCATTGCATGCTGCTCGATATAACTGAATTAAAAATAATAGTTAAGCATTTGAAAACAGGATTTTTATATCCAATGTGAATATGGAAATAAAAGAAACATATTTCAGTTATGCAGTCTCTGAACTTGGCTAGTATTTACATTGTCTGAGTTGAGATTTATCCAGTCATCTGTTTTTGGATTCCTGCTCAGTGGAAAAAGGCATGAGCACAGTGATTCATCCTGACTTGACATTAACACCTGCAAGTGTAATCAGTTTGGCACATCTGTTTTTTGACTAAAGAGAACTTTGTTCCTACACATCAAAATTGAGAAAACAAAAGTCTGGAATTTAAAGTGGCGCAGTTGAATCCTACCATATGCTTCAGGTTTTTTATTTCTATGCTCTTAAGTAGAGAAAGATGGAGGATGCCATCTTTACATGAGTATTCTTTTTAGCTTCTGAAAGGTTATTACTTCAATACCTAAAGGAGCTAGAAATCCCAAAGTTGATGTAGTCAAACTTTAGCTGAAGATCTAAAATAAGCATTAGTCTGCTCAACTCTGACTGGACTTTGTTTGTTTACACATGGTAAAATCTGTCCAATCCTTCTTCGGGTTAATCTCTAACTGTTCTCTTTACATTTTCATCTGTTGTCAATCTTAGGCTGCCTAGAGCATGAGATTTTCTAGAAACAACTGAAATACAATTTCGATAGTTTGTGTTCCATACTGGGTTGTTACTACATTTCCTGTTTTCGTGTGAAGTTCTGCACCTAAAGAAGAGAATACTAGAGCAGAACTTATTTAGATTAAGAAGTACTGTGGTGTTCCCTTCCTCTTCCACTTTTTTTTTACCTTAGCTTGTAGGTTAGTGATGCTTTTGGTTAGTAGGATGGTTTTGGAAATGAGATTTAATACAAAGTAACTGAGCTTTGATTATTTTTTAGAGAACTGAAAAATGCTTTTTATTGCAATACACTTTATCACAATAATGCACTGTTTGATTTTAGGTTTAGTCCGTATTTTCGAACCAAGGAAAAACTGTACCTCAGTTCAATAACGTATAGCAATATGATTGAGCCAAAACAGTGTTTCTGCCGTTTTGATTTAACAGGCACATGTAACGATGATGACTGTCAGTGGTGAGTTCTCTTTAATTTTCTTAATTTCAACTACATCTCTCTTCTAGATTTCTGACTGTCTGAAATAAGCATTTCTTTAAAAGGTCTGGATATACGATCATATGCAGAAGTTCTGGGCAAGGTTATTTTTGATACCCTGTTGCAGATACTTAGTTGGAAGGGGAAAAAAACCGCTTTTATCTAAGCCATGAAGAAAGAGGAGGCTTTTCAGATGTAAATTTAGAAAAGTAGTATGGCCTATTAGAGAATATTTCATCTTTCAGTTGCCTAGTAATTCAGATTGGACTCACTTTATAGCTTCATAACTTCAGGCCATCATAGAACCTCAGGGAGTGGTTGATACTATTACCCACACTGGAGAAGAAAAGCATATACCAAATACATGATTAAAAAAAATAATACTATCGTAGTAGAGTAATTCTAGTTTTCTGGGAAAATAGTGGTTAAGTTTATTTCTTGGAAGACTGGCGTTAAATTGTATTAAAAAAATCACTTGTTTAACAGTGCTGTGTACTTAAAAATGGATGTGAATTGTTCATGATTAAACTCAGTTTGGAAACTTATAACTGCTGGGAAAATATAATAGGAGTGAACTTTAGCTATTCTGGATCAGCTTTTAGCTGTTGTCATCAAACCACCATTTGATTCTTTTAAATAAAAAGTGATGTCTGATTCTTGTAACTACCTTATTTGAACTGGAAAGTTCTACATACTGTGGTTTTGTGTTATTGCAAAATGAGTGTATAGACATGTATTTTAAAGAGTAAGTGAAAAAATGGGGACTAGGATTAGGTTCCTGATGCAGGCTTAAGTTCAGAAAAGGCTTAGATGTATTTAACCAAAATGTCAAAGCAGGCTGTAGTGTTTTGTGTGGGTATAATTTTCTTTATGCCTCACCCAAGTGTGCACTAAAACAAAATTTCTTAGTAATTTGTTGCTGTGATTAATGTATTAATTGCTTATTTGTTTATTTTAGGCAGCACATGAAAGATTGCACTCTTAGTCGCAAGCAGCTGTTTCAGGATATTCTGTCATACAATTTAGAACTGATTGGCTGCTCAGAAAAAAGCACTCATGAGGAGATCAGCACTGCCACAGGTTTTTAAGAGTCTTTTGTTCACTTTGGTATCCAAAGATTCACTTCTGAAGGGAATGGCTTTCATTAAAAGCCCTGAGCACAAGGATTTTGATGTGAAGCAATATATAAGATACAGCTATGTGAAGCAGTAGGTTTCTTCAGTTGTCCAGTTCAGTCATTTGTAGTGGTTAATTACCTTGGTGTCTTTACAAAAAGAAAAAAAATCATTGATCTGAGGAATATTTCACTCAATAAAGTATTGCTGGCATCCAGGGGACTGGGGAGCAATGAGCATGGAATCTTTCCCTCTTTCTTTCCTCAGTTTTGTAACTACTGGATTGATCTGTTTCAGTGGAGCTGGAATTTTGTAACGGTGCCTTTGCCATATAGGCAAGTTGACAAAGAGAACTTAGTTATTTTTTCATTTCTTTGTGCTAGTGTGTTAAATTACCATACCTCTTGAGACAGTCACATTTTATGAGATTAGCATAGATTGTGCTAAATTGCTTTTAGGTTACTTAAATGTTTTCATTTATATGTTCACCTAAGCTACAAATATTCTTGTTTCAGAAAAGTATGTTGAAAAACTTTTTGGTATAAACAGAGACCGTATGTCAGTGGATCAGATGGCTGTTCTTCTGGCCAGCAATGTCAATGAGAGTAAAAGTCACAGTAAGTAACTTGGTAGATGAAATACAATATATATAAACTCTTTAAAACTATGTAAGTACTTTGGTGATTTGGTAAACCAAGAATATTTTTTTTGTTGCTTAGTTTTTCTCAGTATTATAAATACTGATTATGGTAAGTTAAAGGCAGCAGAGTTTGTTTTAAGGCAATAATGTAGTAGTTTTGGAGTGCAATTTGTAGAAATCACTTATGCCCATAATCACAATAAATTTTAGATAAGTAGTATTGAAATGTATACACTTGTGTTGTACTCATAGAATCTTTTTATCTGAAATCTAAATCTAAAAATGTTTTGTTCTTGAATACAGAAAAGGAAAAGAATTTCTATTACTTTGTTTACAGCACCTCCACATACAACATGGAAAGAGAAAAGGAAGTGGAGGCCAAAGTACTGGAGAAAACCTCTGTTAGATAGTAGCAGCAGTGAAGAGGAGCAGTTTGTTGGACCTATTAAATATGGTAATCTGGATGTTTAGCTTGAATGAAAAAGAGCACTGAAGGAAAATACCTATCAACCACTTCCCAACACCTGATTTTTGAAGTAGTTCTTAAAAACTAGTGATTTTAATTGCTTTCTTGACTCTATACTTCCTGCATGCAAACTTTATTTTGCATACGTTTTTGGGTAAAGTTTTATGTAAGTCAGTTGTGTTTATACTATATTCTTTTTCCTGTAATATGTGACTGGAAGTAAAGGTGGAATTTCTAATTACCTGTTTTTAAAGGAGCATAAGGAACTAATTTCCTAGAATGTTTCAGCTTTGTCCGTATATCATTAGGATTTTTAAAAATTTTTATTCCACCCCTGAACCTTTATGATAACCTCATGTGTTTGGTTATCTTAAATTTGTACAGAGTTACAATTTGGTGTGAGGTCAGCAGTTAAAAAAAGCTGCTGTTAAGCAGCATTTGAGACTTGGAAGCTTGCTACAGTGTCAGTAACATGACAGTGGTTCACATATGACTCATGCAAGTAGGAGCTTTTGGATTCGTTAGCAAATCTTCTAAAAAGGGATTTTTAGAGACTTAAAATTTTAATTTGTCAAATGGGTCTAGTTCCTAATGCTGCCGAAATAACTGGCTTAGTTGGTATCTCTTGATCAAGTCAGCCTTTTATGGCTATTTATTTTATTCCTTCACATTTGAAATATAACCAGTTCTCTACAAACAGCATGGTTTTAAGTTTTAAAGGATGTTGAAATAACCATATTTTGCCCTGGTTAGTAGCTCTATTTGAAATACGTAAATGCCACCTCTTATGTGAGTTCTGATCTTACAGATCACTTGTGTTTTGAAAAGAAACTTTTTTTTTTTTTAATATATGTTGCAGCCCACCCCACAGAACATAAAAAAAGAGTTCCAGTGCTTGATGCCGTGGTCACTCCAGATGATGTCCGATATTTTACAAGTGAGACTGATGACATTTCCAACTTGGAAGCAAGTGTCCAAGAAAACCCCTGTGATGTACAGCTTTGGATTAAACTTGCATATAAATACTTGAATCAAAATGAAGGGTATGTCTCCTACAATTCAGATTTGATTTTAGACACTTGCTACATTTGGATTTGATTTAACCATGCTTCTATGATCAAGTTTCCATTTTGATGTTAAAGAACTTTATTCAACAACAACACAAATAATTTATTACTTAAAAGCAGGTTAAAAAATAGATTAGATCAGATTTCTTGCTGTATGTAGTATTGCATATGATTAGTGAATTGCACTGATGGTTTGTCTTAGGGAAGGTTCTGATTCAGAATGGAAGGTGATGGAAAGCAGTGTGGGAGTAATAATGGTTCATGTTTGAAAAATGCACAACTTAATGTGGAATGTTGTACTTCCAGTGGTCAAGTAGTGGACCAATTAAATCAGTTACTCCTCTACTACACAGTGAATGGTTGAATAATGTTTGAGATTACCTTCATCAGAAAGGTTTCTTATAAGAACAGTTCTGCTAGGTGGTTTTATCCCTGTAGAAATGGCCCAGTTGAGCGCTCGGTTTCTTATTTTGTATTTTTTAACTTTTGGGTTTCTAGGTTTCTCTAGCTTCTCTTCCTTAATATTATACTGCAGGGTACCATGTTTTTGTTGGCAGTCACATCATTTCAGTTGGAATTCTGTCATCATGGTTTCATCCATCATGACAATGGATTGACTTCAGTTTGAATTAGTGAGGTACTGACTTAAGCAACTGCAACAGGAAGGAATGGGAATGGAGAGGAGCAGCTCTGCTTTACAAGCCTTGTTTAACCTGTAGATAATGGAAAAGATAGCAAAAGATCAGTTTAGCTGTATCAGTAGGTGCCTGAACAATAGAAGGGATAGAACTGGAAGGGCCAGTACTCAAAGTATTACCAGCAAATGACAGCATGAGAAGAGCACACTTAAATGTGTCCTTGGGGAATGACCAAGAAAAGAAGGAAGACAACCTAATGGAAAATAATGCATCCTTTTCTCTAAATAGCCACCTCCCCTATTCTCCCCTTCCTTAGTACTCTGAAGAAACTTGAGTGGTGTAGTAGGTGAAAGTGGTGATAGAAATGGTTGAGAAAACTTCAGACTTACGATTAACTCTGTTAGTTTTATTTTGAGACTTCTTTCCGCTCTATGCAAAATAATTTCCAAAGATGTTTTAAGAATAAATATGACCTTGGAAGCATTCTGTGGTTTTATGTAAATTTGTCTATGAATTAAAGCTCAGCTTTGTGGTTTGCAGTATAGTTAGTTATTTGAACAAGCGTTATATTACTTTGTGGGTATCATATCATCATAGTTACTTCAAAAAGTAAAATTTCATTTTTTTTTTAATGATTTGGAGGCAGAGAACCTGTATGACGTGCTTATAATTAATGACTGTAGAAAGTAAACGTAACAAAAATATAACTTACTTTACTACACCTTTGAAATTCCTACTGAAGTTTTTAAGCCTCTGTGATGTAAATACCTTTATATGCTTGTAGCTTGAGAACTTAGCTTACAGATTAATCTTATCCATTTTCGTTAAACTGGACTCTTATTTGAATTGATACTCTTTTCCTAGAATACTCATGTTTCTGTGCATTAGGATAATTCCACCTAATAACCTTTGAAGAATGAAAACCTTCTGACACTTTGATAGTAAAGGACAACGTATTTTAAAAAAAATGGCTGTGTATGACTTCCATTCTAATTCAAAACATTAATTTCCATATTTGATACTGTGTAAGTCATTATACCAACACAGTTGATATCAGTGCTTTTCTCTCTAACTTTTACAGCTCATCATCTGAGTGTTTAGATTCTACTTTAAATGTTTTGGCTCGAGCCCTTGAGAACAACAAAGAAAATCCTGAAATTTGGTGTCATTACCTCAGACTTTTCTCAAAAAGAGGAACCAAGGAGGAGATACAGGAAATGTGTGAAACAGCAGTGGAATATGCTCCTTCTTATCAAATCTGGTGGACAGTAAGTAAAAAGAAAAGTGTATGTGAAATGTTCCTGTAAGCGTACATTTTCTACTGTAGAAAGCCAGTACATATGACAGGGAAAGTGTGAAATGAAAAGCACTGTAGCTTTTTGAAAACTCAGAAGTTGCTTAGAAAATGAAGTGATTCAAGTTCTACTTGCAAGTTATTTGTAGAAATCATTGCTTTTCCTCAGGTAATAAATGTTATTTAAAATCAAGATGTTATGTTGCTTGTTTTTTGTTACTTAAGCTTTGCAAAAATTGGCTGTTTGTTCTTACATGTATTCAAAGTGATATCTTTTGAGGTTTAATGTGGAAAATTTAGTGTGAGGGAGGGAAATACAGCTCATAAGACAGTGAAAGACTATTCAGAATTTGTGATTTCTGTGATTTTTAACCGTTGGCTTAGAAGTTTTACTTGTATTCTGATATTATTAATGTGACTTATTTCTCTCTAGTTTTTGAATTTGGAGAATTCCTTTGATGGAAAAGACTATGTATGTGGGAGGATGTTACAGTTCTTAATGGATGTGACAAGGGGAGGAGAAAATCCAAATCTTGTGTCCTTTCAGCTGCTGGAGACTCTCCTCTACAGGGTTCACTTAAGCCTGTTTACAGGAAGACATCAGAATGCTCTTGTTCTGCTGCAGGTAACTCCTGAGTTACACCCCAGGAGTGTCTTCATACCTTCACCTTTTTAATGCTTATGACTCTGATAGTTTCAACTTTAGAAGAACTGTTTCTTCCACTAGGAGAATTCCTTCAGTAAATAGAGGACTCTGTTTTGAGATATGATGCCATTGTAAAGTCCTGGATGTATCTTTGGGATTTTTGTTATCTATTTTGCCTTGTTTGTGTAGCTAATAGCCTAGACCACCATGTCTCAAAATAGTGCCTAGGGACATGCTGTATTTCTTGACTTCCATTGAACAGTTTTCACACTGAAGGCCCTGTTGAGTAATGAATGTATTGCTTCAGGTATTCAAAATTGCTACAGAAATTATCAAACCAGTATTTCTTGGGAAAAAACACAGTATGATATTATTGAACAGTATTGCCCTGCTCTCAAATCTGGAGACTATTAAATCAGATTTTATTGCTCTCATGAGCTCCAAAGTCCACTGAGTTACCTCAGCCTAAAAATGACTGTAGAAAGAATTTAGGTGACTGTAATGCGTAGATGATAAAATTGTGGCTGAGGGTGAGATGGAGTGCTGACATCATCCTCTCCTCAGAGTGGGAGCTCCTGTCGTTTCAGTTGCAGGTTTTCATTCCTGCCAGCAGGTGATGCCAGTTGTTTGCTGCAGCCTGACACATTACTCGAGGTTTGAGGCCCTCACGCTTTGGTCTGGCTCTAGGTGGAATGGGAAGGTGCAATGCTGTGATGGCTTCCCCCAAATGCACTGAGAAATGTAACTCTGAATGAACAAAAAGAACAGAGTAGAAAAAACTCAGTTTGTGTCAAATTGAGATGGAAATCCAGTGTATATGGGAGAACAACACAGATTGGTTTCCCTTACTTTTCTGCAAAGCATAATCACAAATCCAAACACTTTTTGGACATTTTTTGGGTTTTTTTGCCCTTTTTTTTTTTAATATTTATCTGGAATGTGTAGTTGAAAAAAATGTCTTGGGGAGCGATTATTTAACCATATTTAAGTAGCTGCTACTTCAGAGTAAATAGCAATGTGTCTCTTTAGAAGACTTTCAAGCAATTTTTTTGAAGTATTTTCAAAAGTGAATAAGTGAAGTTGTTTTGAAACATCAGTTTTCATCTATTTCAGGATGTGTCCCCTGCTGAATTTTGCATAACTTTGCAAGTACATTCATTCCCTTGAAAGTGCACTCTTCGACCGTACTGCATTTTGACCAAAAAATGTTGGCATATGAGTAGCCATGAGATTCTGTTCTGTTTCAGGAGCAATATGTGTTTAGACTTTATCTAATTGCATTCTCCAGTTGTTGTATTTGGGATCTGCCGATTTAGCTGAACTGTTCAATCTTTGTGTATAAGGAGTTGAAAATTTGAAACACTATCCTTGTTCTTGGTAAAGTTTCCAAGAGGTTTTTTCAAACAATGTGTCTAGAGGTGGTGGTGGTCACTTCAGTTGATTTGAGTAGCTGTAACTTAGTAGCTTTATAGCTAGACCTTAATAAAGAAAAACCCCAAACCAACCAACAACTCCAAACCCACAAAACCTAGCAGAATATATTAAGCTGAATCCAGCTTTTAGATGAATTGTTTCTAGAGCTAACGTATTTTGTGGAACTGGAAGTAATTGGAGAATTAATCAGAAAAATGGAACATGCTGAGAGATGCATGTTTTCAAAGTGTCTCTCTTTCACTTTCCAAAATAACAACCTTCTGCATTTTTTCTGAACCTGTTCCTAGAAATCATGCATATGATTTGAATTGTCATGCATTCACATAAACTGAATATGATTAATGATTGTTGTAAAGAATTAGTTCCTGTCCTTCCTGTGGAAAAGATTTGAGCATATTAAAACTCACTCTTCCTGTTTCCTTTTCTATTCTTAAATCTTAAATGTAATGTATTTCTTTTAACCTTTACAGAATGCTTTAAAATCAGCAAATGAAAAGATAATATCGGAACACCTTACTGTAAGTGACCGTTGCTTGGCTTGGCTGGCTTACATACATCTAATTGAATTTGGTATCCTCCCAGCGAAGTTCTATGATCCAGCTAATGTCAGTCCTTCAAGGATTGTGCACAAAGAACCATTTTTAATACCATGGCAAACGGTTCAAGATGTGAAGACTGATCCTGATACACTGTTAGTGATGTTTGAAGGTAAGATTAAGGAGGTAAACTACTTAATACGTGTTGTAAATCAAGAGATATTATCCAACTTCTAGAATTTCAAGGCAGTGCAATATTGCTGATGACTCTGTTAAGCCACTGGATAAATCCAGTGAATATTTAATTTTGATTTGAACGAAGCATGAGGAGACTCCATGTTCCTTTTTTGTCAGTTGTTCAAAGGCACAGCCTTATCTTGATAGAATATGAAGGTTCAGAGAAAAAGACCAGTCAGTGGCTTGTGACTGCATGAAATTGCCAGTTTTCTTGGGCTTAAGCATGCATAAAGCCAAGCTTCTATTGTCCTTCTTTCTTACCCCTTCTTCCCTTAACAGGATGTGTTTATTGCAAAGTTATTTTCCTGTAATGTTGTTAGTGTATTTCCTTAAAAGAGGCAGAGAAATGCGTGTGTTTATCTCAATTCAAAGTTTAAATAAATGGAATAGGGGTTTTTTTAAGATGAAAAATAAAGATATTAGCAGAAATTGAGTTCTTAACTTGTGTTGGTGCCAGAGGTAGACTTTATAGTAGCAGACAAATGCTATTATGTAGCGTTTATAACTGTCAGTACTTGGTGTGTTAGCCAGCAGCAGTATCGAGTTGCCACTGAGAATATGCTGCAGGTGATAACGCAGTGGGAGATACCCAAGGATCAATGGAGTAGCCCAGCTGTGGGAGTAAAGGCAGTCTAATTGCTGGATAACTCGTTACGAAATGGAGAAGAAAAATAATATCCTATATTAGTTTTTGTTTCAATAGCTTTTAGCAGCTATGCTGGAAATCCTGGGTGTGATTTTAAATATAGTGATATGCTATCTGTAATATTTCTTTAGCGTTTCATTGGTAGAAAATTGTTTTTAAAATGAATAAGAGGTGAAACTGAAAGATTTTTGTCCTTCCACCAAGTGTAAAGAAAGCTTTTCTAAAGATTGTCTTTTTCTAATAATTTGCAAAAGCAGCACTCTCAGAAATATCTTTCCACACTTGTGTATTTTCGTTATGTTAAAGGAGACTTTTTTCATGTTAAGGCTTCAAGTATCTTCGACATTGCTTGAGGTCTAAAGGCTTCATTTTTTACTTTTGTTTTGAAGATGCGGTCAAAACTTGTACTGATGAAAGCCTTGAGGCTGACAAAAGAATAGCTGTCTGCTTTCCTCTCTACAGAAACATGATAGCTTTGCTGAAACTTCTTGAAAGGTAAGTTGTTTCAAGTTGAGTTTTTGACTGGAGTACTCAACTGTTTTGTTTTGAAAATTTATCTTTACTTTTCTTTAAGGTGGGAATCTGCTGCAGAACTTTGCACATCTTTGCTGGAGCTCTGTCCTAACAACTGTCAGCTCTTGGAGAGTTTGGCCACCTTGTATTTGCAGATGGAGCAGAGTGACAATGCCTACAAGGTGTGGATTGGAGCTTTTGAGAAGAATCCTCAGAATGCAGAAATTTTTTATCGGTTGTGTAAATTTCTTGTTTCACAGGTAATACTCCAAAACTAATTTGTTGGTCTGCTAGATTTATGAAGTTCAGGTTTTGTGTGTTGTTTGAAATACTCATCAAATGGATTAATCTTAATTGTATTTTTGTAATATCTAGTGCTTCTTTATATAGATGGGAAAATTATAATTGGGAAGATAAGTGACATGATAACATATAATAATAGAAACTATAAAAATCATAAATTTATATTTTGGATTGTTCTAATTCAGTGTTAATATCCTTAAGCAAGAATAACAGAAAGTTTTTCTGCTGCCTGCTGAGTGACCCAGTTAGACTTCATTCTTGAGAGAATGAAAACAATGGAGCATTGCAGAGATAGGCACGCCACTTGTTATTTATTTTGGTTAAGTTGTTCTTACCATTTTCAGATTCATGTCTGATTTTATTTTTTTTTTAATTCAAAAAAACCCCAAACAACAAAACAGGAAAGATCAAGCAGTATTCTTCCACTGTTGCAAGACTTTGTGGCAGCTTTCTTTGAGAATACGTGCCAACAGCATGGTCCCATGGATCTCTTAAGGTACATTTAGAGTATTTTTTTAATTTAAGTTTGGGCAATATTGGCATTTTCTTGAATAAGAAGATAGTCTAGAACTTGTAAACTCTTTTAATTTTTAGCTTGGCATGATTTGCCAAAGCTTCAGTGAATGATGATTTGATAGTTCATAAAGTTTATACTTGTTTTTGCATAGATGCTGATTTGTAAACCCATGAGCATTTAAAGATAAAATAGCAGGCAAGTTGAATGTCTGGATTTGGGCAATGAAAATCAATCCTATATATGTGAAAGTGCCTTCTATATTTCTATGTAATGCTTTCTGTATAAATTGTATCTAGTTAGAATTGAACTAAGTCTAGGAAAAGTGTGTATTTTTTACTATTTTTCATGAACTGGACTTTTGAACTGAATGTTATATCTACTTAGCATTCTTCCATGTAGGATGATACTCTCATTTACTACTACTTTTTTCTCTTACAGATATCTCTTGAATTTTCCAATGCCAATTGAATTTACATCACCTCTCTGTAAAGAACATCTTATGGATGATGTTGTTAACCAGCAAATCCCTTATCTGTGGCAGATCTACTGGTGAGATTTTTATAAAGAATTTCTGAGAAACAGCTCTTGAGTCTGAGTAAATTCCATTTTCAAAAAGCAGAGTATTTGTTATTTGCCTGGGGGTGTGTCACTTTGGGTTCTTTCAGTAAATGATCTGCCAGTCCTTAGAGAACCCACCAGCCTGCTTCACAGTGGAGATAATTTTATGAAACTGAATTGCATGTCAGTTTAAATTCTACACTTGAGAAATCTTTCAGAAATTCTTATCTATGGGAGCTAAGTAATAGGTGTGTTCATCTCAAAATGATTTTTTTTGTTTACTTTTGTTTTAGATTGCTACTGCTAGTAATGTTGTTCTTTTTCCTGGCTTTTAGTTGTCTCCCTATTATTTTACAGTAGTTTCCCCATTCTGTTTAGTCCTGGTCTCCCCACCTTCCTCGTCCCGCTTTTTCAGCTCTTCATGGAGAGAAGCCCCTCCACAGTAAACTGACCTGATCCTCTGCAAGAAATTGCAAAGGAACACATCTTTATCATGTATACACAATTTTCTTTTTTCTTTTCTTCCTTTTGATAGCAGCAATGTAGAGGATTGCCAAACACCAAAGTATTAGCCACCTGTAACTTATACTAGTTACATAACTGTGATTACTGAAGTGTTGGCTTAGGCTGTTTAAGAAGTTTGTCACTCCAAGGTCTGGGTTTGTCAGTCTTCAGAAGTAGCTATTTGGCTTTTAAGATATGTAAAAGGGGCAAGGATGATAATGCTTCACAAACTGAGTGAGGACTCTTCAGAACTTCTTTACCACTGTTGCTTATAGTTTTTAATTGGTAGGCAATGTGAGGAAAAATGCATGGTTTTGAAGAAAACTTAATCTAAACCTTATATAAAGGTTATCTTAGTGTTTTCTTTTTGTGTTGTTCATTAATACCAACTGAAATGCCTTTTTTTTTTAACAGAAAGTACCTCTTCACAAGGTCAGTTTTGGGTTTGGCACTTACACAGTAGAAACATTGTTACTTAAGACACTTCAGGTCACTCTTTAGTCATAACGGACCTTGTCTTAAGCTCAGATGCTCCTGTGTTTTAGCGCCTGCTTCTAAGAAGGGAAATTAGTGCTCTTGTTTTAAGTGTCTGAATTACTTTCAGAGCCAATAATTGAGTGTCTCTGTTTCAGTTTTGCTACAGTTAAGTGTCTAGGTGTCTGGGCCTGCATATCTGTCTTTCTTCAGGTACAGGTAAAGACATAAAAGTTCACTGAAAGTTAGCAACTGAAAATAGGTTAAAATCAGCAAAGCCTCAAAGCCCATGTAACAATGTTTTACGCACAGTGTGCGTACCTATGTGTGCACACAAATGTATACGCTCACTTCTTTAGAAAGAGTAACAAGTTGGTGATTAGTTTGTAGTTCTTGGGGGAAAAAAGTAGAATCAGGCACTTGGAGTATGTGACCCTAGTCAGGAGGGTTCTGTAGCAAGGTAGCAACATCACCCCTGTCTTTGTATTTCTGTAATCTCTTTCATGATGTTGTTAGGCTTTTTTGGAGTTTTTTTTCTCCTCATGACTTAGTGAAAGTCTTACCTTTTTCCCACTGTAATTTTACACTTTGAAATCAGGATTGTTCACCATGTCTTGATCAAAGAATGTGTCTACTTCTGTCTTTGGCATACTTCTGTATGTTGGCTTTACTGTCTGTTTCTTTGAGAAGCTGTTGAACAAAATTAAGGTTTTTTTTTTTAACTTGTCAAGTTTTGTTTTTTCCTGATGTGATCAGTATGTTTCTGCCTTAGATCCTGGTAATACTTGTTTCAGAACACTAATTTTATTGCCGGAGTCTGATACTGTTTCTCAAGTGGCTTTAATCTGACTTTGAAATGTATTGTTCTGGAGCTCAAACAAGACTTGTCTCCATTCTGTGGCAGTCAGAGCATTCATATTAGAAGGATTAGTAACACGGTTCTTTACAGGAATAGAAGATAATTTCTAGGATTTAATTTGTTTTTAAGAGTTACATTTTAAACTGCATGGTTGCTTTATTATTCCTTGTTATCTGCTTATGAGACTTACCTATTTTAATAAATTGACTGATAAATTTAGTCCATGATACTGCTAAACTGAAAACACTGTTTTTTCTTGCATCTGAGGGTGGGAAATTCTTCATTGTGTCTTACTCTTAGTGTGCAATAAGATTTATTTGTGACATACAACACTTTATCTTTTTATATAAACAGTTTGTGCCAGTCTATTCACGCGAGTGTTGGTGAAGCACTGGATGCTTATGAAGCAGCTCTGGGGGCAGTGATGCAGCAGGAAACTGTTCAGAACATTTGGTTAGAGTAAGTTCGTAAGGGAAGAAAGTCAGTTAATCTCAACTATTAAGTGAAGGCTACCAGAACCATCTATTTTCTTTTCTTTTTTCTTCCAGTTACCTTGTTTTTATCAATAGCAAAGTTGTTGGATCCAACAACAAAGTTCAAGAATTCAAGCTTTTTACTGATCTAGTGAACAGATGTCTGGTGACAGTCCCCACACGATACCCAATTCCGTTTAGTACTGCTGATTATTGGACCAATTATGAGTTTCATAATAAGGTAAAAATGTGTCTGTGGACAGTTTAAACTAAACAGAGAGGCTGATGACCTGTTAGCAGGTACCTGTAATCTACTTGTTCAAATACAGCACCAGTAATATATGAACACTGAAAGCTAGGAGTTACTAGGAAAAGAAACAACAGTCTGAGGCTAGCAGGTTTTGAGCAGGAGAGTATCTAGCAGCAGCCTTTTGAATAAAGGGTGTGTAAGGCAAAGAGAAACTTAATGGCATGTTTTAATACTGTGAACACAACTGTTAATGACAAATTATTTTTTTCTAGAGAGAAGAGAAAATGTATAAGGGAGGGAGGAGAAGGCTGAGCATGAGTGGTCTGCAGAGCTATAATACTGGCAGATGGAAACAGTATTTAAGCTGTCAGGTTTTTTTTTTTCAGGAATTACAGTGGTTGAGAAACAGAAGGAGTAAAGTTATGAGTAAAAACAAGGTTGAGCAATCACCCAAACAGAATAAAGCTTATAGAAATTGTGGATCCCGTTTTGCTAACATGCAGTGCATTTCTCTTTGCTCACTAAATGCAGGCTAGAGGGACTAAAATATGTAGTGCTAGCAACTTGACACTAACTTTTTATTGTACAAATTGATTTCTGTACCCTTGACTGATAAGGTTTGAAGGTGGCAACTCACTTTAGTCGTAGTGTTCATAGTTTGTCATTCCATTATTCTTAGCAAAGTGCAAAGTAAGAGCTATAAAGTGGATTAATGTTTATAATTCAAATTCTACAGGTAATTCTTTTTTATTTGAGCTGCATTCCAAAATCTCAGCATTCCAAAACCTTGGAACGGTTTTGTTCTACTATGCCTACTAATCCTGGACTTGCACTGAGGTATGTAAAAATACTTATAATGAAGAGCAACAGAATGTTAACATAACTACTGTTTTTTGTGTAAGATGTGCATGATTTGCTTTCTACTACAGAAGTAAAACTCTCCCTCTATTATTGCATGTTGCTTGAGGCATATTATGGTTTCTGACATCATCTTAATCTTGTATTTGACAAGGTTCTATTCTACCTACGGACAGGTTATAATTATACAGGAATTAACTCTGCATTGTACGTGATGAGTAAAAGCGGTGAAAATTTGTTAATGTCTTGTTGTTAGTTGTTGATCTATAGTTCTGGCATAGAACAAACAACAGTGGATACACCAGTCTATAACAGTGCACCTTAGCACTTAGCTTGATGTTTATTTAGCAAAGAGAAACCATAATTTAAAAAAAAATCTTATGGGAAACAGAACCAGTTAATGTAAGCATTGCACTGATTCTTACTTGAACAGCATTTCAGAATGTGCTCTTCCAGGATTAGAGAGTCCATGTTCACTGTATTCAGGTGCAGTGAACGCATGAGTATTTGGGTAGTTTTGAAAAGTCCCGAAACACTATTCATCATCAGCAATGACCCCAAAGAACTCAAAGCAGGACTTGAAATGAGTGTCTGTGGTTGTGGGCATGGGGAGAGTATGACATGCCTGCCTTTGGCACATGAAGTTGAATGACTTAATTTTAAACCAAGTTGCGATTCTGTCTAGATGGAACTTGCAGCTCCCTTAAACAATGTTGATACTGCATGAAATGGGTGAGCAGAACTGACTAAACAGTACCTCTAGCCACATGACTGTAAAACTAATTTGCCTCCTTTCAAATGCGCAGTTACCTTGTGCATGCTGAAAGTGGATTTGTAGTCCACTTGTAATCTTGTAACGTGCCAAGATCATATTTTCTCTCTGATTTCATACTTCTTAGTTATTCTCTGAAAGTGTATTTTAACATTTTTGTTTTGTTTTGTTCTGAGAGCATGATCGGTTAATATTGTATATGGTGGCTTGGGTTTTTTCCTACTTGAAAATCTCAGCTCAGATTAGGTATAATATATTTTGTGTAGTGTGTTTGTATCTTTGGACAGCTTTTATGGTCCAAGTGATTAGAGCAGTGTTCCTTTCTCATGAATACCTTTTACAGACTGCTTCTGCGATACTGGGAGGAGAGCAATGTTCAAATTCTGAAACTACAAGCCAAGATGTTTACATATAATATCCCAACATGCCTGGCCATCTGGAAAATGTAATGCAACAGTCATACATCTGTTTTCATAGATATTGCTTTTGTTTGTAAGGTTTACATCACACAGGTAAATCTGAAATGTCCTTCCAGTTGGGCTTGTACTGGAAGCCTCTCTTTCATTAGCTTATTACTTAGAGAGTAACTGTTTAGTAGAGCAGACAGAGGTACTGTCACTTCTTAAAAATGAGAAATGGAATTTCCCTCTTGGAGAAACTTATGTGAATGGATATTATGCAGATAAATATGAATTATGTATTTACAAGTTGCCTTTTTAAATTCAACTATTGACTTCTGTCTCCCCCCTCTCTACCCCTCCCCTTTATATATCACAATAGCAGTATTCTCCATTATCCAGTGATGCTGAACTGATCTTTTTCTTCAGTGTTTGTTCATAATGGGGAACAACTGAAATGTCTTGCTCATGTAAGGTTGTTTTTAAAAAATGGCTATTTTTATCTTTTCATATAGATTAACCTCATTGGAATTTAGTCAGTTTCTTCTCAAGGAATTAGTAATTCCATTCCACAGTCAGTATTCTGCCACTAATGGCATTTAAAATAATTCAAGAATAAATGTCTGTATATATTTCTTTTCCTCAGAGCCATTGCTGCCG
Organism: Cephalopterus ornatus; assembly: GCA_013396775.1. Lineage (NCBI taxonomy): Eukaryota > Metazoa > Chordata > Aves > Passeriformes > Cotingidae > Cephalopterus > Cephalopterus ornatus. The sequence continues at coordinate 120,244 of VZRE01003117.1, read as the reverse complement.
AATGCTTTCTAATGGGACAAAGAGAAGTAAGTCAACACAGTGTACTAAAATGAGTAATTATGAAATTCTGTAAGACATCTCATTGCTTTATCCAAAGCAATGGTCATTTTGTAAACCCAAGATTCCTAGGTAGTTTAAATACTCTTGTTTATAAACATCACAGCATTTACCTCAAGTGTGAGAAGTGTCTTTGACAGTCAAGGTAGAATGAATTGTATAATGAATGAGTACTTGGGCATACTGTTTATCTTTCCCTTACTGGGAGGGCTGTATTCTTCTCCCATTTGATTTTTTTTTTTTTTTTTTACCTGGAAGAGATTGCTAGAACTTAAAATAAGGTAGAGGGAAGAAAGTCTTGTTTTGCTGGAAGATGCTAATGACTGTCTTTACAAGTAGATAAGAAAGCTGGAGAGGAACTTCTTACAAGGGCATGTAGTACTAGGACAAGAGGGAATGGCTTCAAACTAAAAGGTTTAGATTGGATATTAGAAAAAATACTGAGGGTGGTGAGATACGAACAGGTTACCCAAAGAAGGTGCAGATACCCCATCCCTGAAAGTGTTCAGGACCAGACTGGATGGGCCTTTGAGCAACCTGGTCTAGTGGAAGGTGCCCATGCTGGGGGTTTGTAACTAGAGGATGTGTAAGGTCCCTTCCAACCCAAACCATTCTTTGATTCTATGAAGTAGTTGGAAGGGTGGGTCTGTCTGCCAAATGTGTATGTAAGGAGTTTGAATAGTTTCTGACCACCCAAAAGACATCAGTTCTTTTTCTCCAAAAATAACAAATTTACTTATTGGTACTTAGGGGAGGGAAAAATCACTATATACAAATACAAGAGTTTTTTGGCGCAGCAACTGAATCACATTTCAGTTCAAACAGAATGATTTTCCTGGTATTGCTGCTATCAAAATATTCTTCTGCCTGTGCAAGGATGCTCTGTATGTGGGATTGGGGGTTATCATGAGGCCCTAGATTTGTGACTCACCACTTGCTTGTGGTGTCTTTGAGCTACTTCTTTGCTGTATCTTGTTTTGTGTCATTCTTTTAGTGACTTCTTAGCATCCTTCTTGTTTTGTCTGTAGTCTTTCTTTTGAATCCATATTAAAGCTTAACTGATCCGTAAAGGGTAGCATGGCTATTGTTTGACTTGCATAGGAAATCGTTTCTTTCCTTTTTTACTGTCCCCTAGAATGTTTAAAAAGAACATCCCCCAAGCAGAGTTATTTGGTTTGTAAGATCAAATAATTCAAAGTCAGGAGATATCAAAGGCACGGTTGCCTATTCAACCTTAATTCTGTCTCTGTGTTGGTTTGGTGTAATCTGTAATTAGTCACAGATCCCTGCTTCAGTCATTGTATTAGATGGACTTCATCTTAAGGCACTGCTTATAGTAAAGCTGGTGACTGAAAAGATCCCGGATTTGTTTGGTTAGAAAAATATATTTCAAATGCATCAAAAAGAGGGCCCTTAAAGAAAATGAACCAATTAAAATGAAGGCATATGTGAAGCATTGTAGCTGGATTACACCCAGAAGAAATCTGGTTTTCTTCTGCAACCACCTCACTAACTATATGGTAAAATCACTTCAGTAGGTACACACAGTGCAGTTGTTTTTTTTCAGAGGGTGTCTTAGTTTGGGATGTAGTGAGCACTTAAAAGTGTTTACACAACTCAGTGATTGTTCCAGATAACTGGATTTTCTAGTAAACAAGTAGGATATTGGTTTAAAATTGAATTGTGATTAATATTCTGGATTTCCTGTTCCTGGAGAACCCGTCACTTATTCTCTTCAGAGGTCATGTAAAGGTTTGTTGAAAGAATATAAAAATGGGTACAAGTATTTAAAATGCCGACAAATACCTCCCCTAGTAACTCTGATTGAAGCTGGTACTTTAGATACCAGTAGTTGGAGACTTGAGTAAGTACTAGCATTAAATGTTTTGGTCCTCTATTTTGAACCATAAAATGGTAAAACCATTTTCTTTGAGAGTTGCAAAAACTCAGACTGATTGTTAAAGTACACATAGAGCCTGAAAGAAAAAAGCCCATGAAACAGTTATTTTCATTGCAGGATTTGGGATGTTATGCAATAAACAAGACCTTGAGACTACATATTGAGTGGTGAAAGAGAAATTTTCAGTAAGCTGCTTCATTCCCTGAATACGTTCCATCCTGTGCAATGAATGAGGCAAGAGTCTTGTGAAGAAAAATAGAATGTACTCATGTAACTAATCATGTTCATACAAGGGTCAGAATTAAGGTCAGACATAAACTTGCCTTTGCTTTTAGTAGCAGTTTACTTCAAAACTAGTCTAAAAATTATTGCAAGAGATTTTTGTGCTTCAAATCATTCATTTTGAGTACATGAAATTGTGCTGACTTTTAATACTTGCCTTTATTTTGCAGGTCCATCATTTATATCAGAGAGCCCTTCAGAAGTTACCTCTTTGTGCAACACTGTGGAAAGATGTAATGTTTTCTCCTTATGATTCAGTTTGAGGTTTCATATAAATTTTCTGCATATCCCATATCCATAGATGTGGTGATGCTCAGGCTCTGGCTAAATCTTATATCTGCTTCCCCCTCTCTTTCAGCAACTCTTGTTTGAAGCATCAGGAGGAGGTAAAACTGATAACCTGAGAAAACTAGTTTCCAAGTGCCAAGAGGTTGGAGTCAGCCTAGATGAGCTTTTAAATTTAAACACTTACAGAACAGAAAACAAGAATTACTGAACACTCAGTATGGTCAGCCATAAGTCCTATAAAATGCCAAAATCAGTTGAATGGTTCTTCAGGCTGATCCATGCCCTAAGATCTGTGTAAGGCAGATGAGTATTGCTGAGCATATCAAGCCTCCAGTCTGCTTTCCTTGAACCTGGAAACAATTAACATGACCTTCCTCTGGAAACATGAACTCCCTCTCTGGCCTTGCTTCTCGGCCCTACCAGATTCTCATAACGTCATCTACGTAAGTATAGTTAATCAAAATGACAGACTTTATTTTTTTATGTTTTCTTTTTATTTACTATTTTCTTTGTTTTGCTGTTCCTGATTCACTTGACACTCTCGCTGATGCCTGAGAGATCTGTGTTTCGGATTAATTTACTGGGCTGTGTTTACAGTAAAAAGCAAGTAGTCCATTTTGGGTTTTTCCTTTTTTAAACCTTTTTTGAGACTTTTTCATTACAGGATTTAAAACAAAAGCAGCCGCTCTTAAGGAAAGTGTAACTGCCGTGGCCACAAGTATGCTTCTTGCACTTGAAGGCTCTAAGAGGGTTGCTTACTGCCCTTTTCTGCATTGGACTCATGGCAGAGACTATTAAACTTGAAGAAACTATTGCAAATGCCAGTGCATCAGAACCTAAGAGTGGTCAATTATGTGCAATTTTTTGTAAAGAAATTTTAATTTATAATAAAGTTTAACAGTTTAAAGAAAAATCATACTGTTCTGTTTTGTTTTAGTACTACCTTGGGGTATTACAGGTCCTTTCACAGAGATATTTTCAATACAAGCTGACTTCTCAAAAAAAACCCTGGTGTCTTTTTAATTTTGATCAAAAGGTAGGCAAATGTGGTTGAGCTGCCTGTTGTGGATGTAGAATAACTACATCCCCTTGGTTTTTTTTAATCCTCTTGCCTCAGGTACGTGAATGTTTGTCCCATAATGACTATTCCTATCAATAATACCACTTCAGTAACGGGAAATGCATTTTATATTATCCTTGTTGCCTTAAATGAAATGAGGCCCACTTTCCAAAGTTGCTCCATGTACATTACAGAGAGATGCTGTCAGCCCACTGAACCAGTGATAGGGCTGTTCACATCAGGTTGGCTTTCCACCTATTTTTCCATCTGTGCCAAATCATATCAAAAGATGGTTGTAGTACCTGTTGCACAGGTGACTTTTGAAGATGCCAGTAAATGAGTGGTCTTCATGTTTGAGAGTGAGGCAAAGTGGTCTGTGACACACAGCTTCCAGCAACTTTCAAACCCCTTACTTTAGCTTAAGTTAAACATGCAGACTACAAAACCAGTATCAGAAAAGCTGACTCAAACCTGTCCTTCATTGTAGTAGGGTCGTATCTTGGGTTTTTTTCACACTTAAGGTAGTTATGACACAGACCACAAAAGTGCAGTGCTTAATTTTTTTATTAAAACCCCCTCAAGTTTGGTAAATGCTGGCTTACATTGCCCAAATATTTTTTCATAATTTGTCTTTAAAACTTGGTGGATAAACAGATATTTTTCTGCAGCAGTGTTTATTTTAGTGGGATACCATTTTACCTGTTCTACTATTAGAAATAGAAAAGCTGTCAAGGGTTACAGCACTTTTAATGCTGCCCTGTGAGTTCCTTACCTTGTCTTATACTTAGGGCTGTTAACTTTGTGACTTTTCTTGCCTTGCTGTACAGTGACTTTATAACAAAAGGCCTCATGGCTCTTCTTGAAGAGACCTTAAGCTTTACATTTCTACCAAGGGTTAATCATGGATACAGTACCTTAATGGCTTCTCACATAAGGGCATGGGGAACCAAAAACCCACAGTGTTCTGGCTTACACTGGCCTTAATCCATATTGTTTTCATTAAAATACTCATGGTTTATTAGTGTGGCCTTTTGACCCAATTTTGCTTGATGGTATATGAAAGTGGCTAACCATAATGGGAACTGTTAATGTAGGAGCTGACATGAAGAAATATGAAGAAGCTGTATAATTTTTAGAGCAGCACAAGCATTTTCTTTCACCAGGCAAGAAATAAAATGTACTGCTGGATAATGTAGAAGTGCCAGTAAGGATTTAGTGCTTCCACAGGTCTGCACTTACCATGGAATCCTCTCTAGGCTTTGGTGTTCTCACAGCTATAAAGAAGTATTTCTGTTCCCAAAACAAAAAAGGGGCTTTCTATCTATCATTTGGGAAACTTGATTCTTCACCAGGAAGAATGGAATGTACCAAAGGTATTAATCTACATATTAGTCTTTTAAATTAGTGATCTTTTCTAAGGACTTCTGTAAGAAATTTCTGATTATGAGCAATAGTGGTGAAGAACTGGGAATAAAGGATAACTCCAGTTAATCAAGCAAACTACTAGCTGCTTAAGAGGAAAAATAACTTGGGGGAAAGCACAATAATTTTTATGTAAAACTGTTCCATGCTCAGAATGGTTACTTTATGGATAGGGATTTCATTATTTGGTCTTTAGTTTAAGTCTTTCTGGAAATAAAGTCTAGGTTTTTAATAGTGCTACACCAAACTATTCCCACTACAGTATTCTTCATTTTCTGGCTCTTGCAAAGATGACACAGTATTGAACAAAACATTCAGCTCCATTTATTAGGAAGAAAAATAAATGGAAATTATTGTTTGTTTTAGTTAGTAGATTCAATGAAGACCTACATGAAGATAATCTCTTTTGGTATTAGTCATTTTACTGCTTATCCAGATCAGTTTATGGGATGGCATTGTGTTTACTTCTCACAAAAGTTGCATTTCAACCTAGCTTTGTTATAGATGTACAAGGTGAGGGTATGTTTTAAGTGCAGAGGGAAGCAACAAGGGGAGGTAGGCAGGAAAGTTTTAAAGAATTGTTTAGGTAAGAAATTTAAATAGAAAGGTTACCACTGCCCTGCTGCCTTCCGTAAGTCTTGGTGTTCACCTGCGCCCAGGGGACAGCTGGCGTGCTTACATTCTTACAGTTCGATTCACTGCCAGGCGAGGTACCTGACAATCTGTAAATGAAATAGTTTTCACACTGTTACTTGCGAACTGTTCTGTGCTTCTAGAAATAACTTATTTTCATTGAGTTACATTAATTTCACTTTCCTCATGCTGCCTGTGTTTGAGGCCCTTGGGCTGCCTCTTATCCAAAGCATAAATAACAGAAGAGCCTTGACCTGTTCTTACTGCCTGGGATTGTGTGTTAGAACCCTGTGATGTCTCTTTCCCTTTACTTACGTGATTCTTCAATTCATCTGCAAGTTTATTAAACTTAACACAAGGGGAAAGGACAAAGGGAAGTGCAAAGTCCTGTGCTGAGGGAGAAACAACGCCAGGCACCTGTACAGCCTGGTGGAAAGAGCTTTGTAGTAAAGGACCTGGGAGTCCTGGTGGATAGCAAGTTGAACATGAGTTAACAGTGTTCCCCTGTGGCAAAAGTGGCTGCCACTCTCCTGTACTCCCTTGGGAAGAACATACTGAGCAGGTCAAGGGAGGTGATCCCTCTCGCCAACACTGATGAAGCCATACCTGGAGCAGTGCATCATGGAGCACCCCACATATACTGAAAGGCTGGGACTCTTTCGGCCTGAAGTAGGCTCAGGAAAAGAGCTTACCAATGTGTAGAAAAGAAGGATGTAAAAAGGACAGAGCCAAGCTCTTAGTGGTGCCCAGTGGTAGGTCTAGAAGCATGAGGCACAAACTGAAACGTGAGAGGTTCTGGCTGAATATCAGGAAACATTTTTTTACTGTGAAAGTGACAGAGCACTGGCCCAGGTTGGTCAGAGAGGTGGTGGAGACATTAGAAAGCTGCCTGGGCATAGTCATGGGCGACTGGCTCTAGATGGCCCTGCTTGAGCAGGGTATTGGAGCAGGTGGTTTCCAGAGATCTCTTCCGGCTTCAGCTATTTTGTGATGCTGTTATATTCCTGGTATACGTAAGTCTGTGTGCTTCCACCACCTCTGTCCTATCAGCCTGCTCCCTAATTGCCCCCATGCTCCTTTAGTCAAGTGCAAAAAGCAAAGGGCCAGGCCAGCAGTCTTGGTCCTTTCCTGTCATCTGTGGCTGAGGCAGAGCTGTGAGCATGTCATCTTTTGCACTTGGGACTAACTTTATAAATACTTCTTACCTCATTATATACAGTAGCTATGCACTTTATAGTTTCTTTAATGCTTTTATTGAGGTGTTCCCGCACTGGACACCTTTTCTTCTATATAGTCAGTGCAGTGATTGCTGATAGAGACTTCCCGCCCACCTTTACTCAGTCTGGAGGTAGCCGATGCCTTCAATGAAAGTTGTAGGTTTTTTTTATTTTAGGTTTTATTTAGATGATTGGCAGAAACAAAAAGTAAATGGTTTAAACTGAGAAGACTACGGAGGTGTGTTGCTCTTGGTATGGAAGGTGGTTGAGACCTTTCCTCAGCTCTGAGAGGGTCAGGTGTAGAACTGGCTTGCTTTCAAAATCCTTCAGGCATATTCTTTGTGCACCTCTTCTGCTGCTGCTGTGCTCAGTAACTACTACTTGAAGGAGTAACTGGCTTCTCAAAGTGAAAATATCCCGCCAAACATTGGAAATTCGCATCATCAGAGGAGATAAGTGAAAAGGGGCAGTGAAAACTTCCACATCCTGCAGCTTTCCCAAAAAGCCCAATTACAGCTCAAACCCCCAGACATTCATTGGTCTGTGGTACTGTCCTGCATGTATACCATGTCCAGCTGGATGCTTGGAACCAATTCCACAGTATCCAAGATTGAGATTATGTTGATAATGAAAGACAGATGCTTTTCTCTCTATTCAGGAAGAATCCTGGATTTTACTATAAATATTCTGTGAGATGGGTTTGTGTCCCCAAGGCTCCAGAATGCTCATCATAGAGTCAGAGAATCATTAAAGTTGGAAAAAACCTGCAAGATCATCAAGTTCAACCTTTGACCTAATACCACCATGCCCACTAAACTGTATTGTGAAATGCCAAGTCCACTCATTTTTTTCTGAACACTTCCAGGGATGGTGACTCCACCACTTTCCTGGAAAGCCTGATTCTCTTCTTAAGCTGGTCAGATTCCAACTAAGCCCCTTCCTCCTCACAGATAATTTGAGTTCACATCCCATTAAATATCATTTAAGTATCAGAATTACAGGGCAATGAAGTTTCTATTTTATGTCAATAAGCAAGAAGCCTGATCACCCACATTTGTCGTGGAACAATTCAGCTGAGGGATGAGTCATCTGATCAGGCTTTTAGCATTGTGAGCTGACTTCTTCTATATGAACATGGAAACACAATCTGATTAATAATGTCATTTTCTCCACTAGTAATATTTCTTAGGATTTCAAATACAAGGTTCCCAAGCAATGGTTGGCTAGTAAAACCAATTGCAAACCCATTTCCCTTTGCAGTTTTATGTTGATGATTCTGGTTGCATCTCTGGTAGACAGCTTTCTGTGCTTTGGTTTTGTCTTTGCCCCTCACAATGGCCATTACCTTCCTGAGCTGTTGTATAACAAACATCTTGATTTGAACGACATTGTTTGTGGGTCCACAGAAAATCACAGTCTGTTATAGTGATGCTGATTTTGGTGAATAGGGAGAATGTGTGATATTTACATTGTTTTAGGAATGCAGAATTCTTAACAAATTGCCTGTAATCAAGCCCGTTTATGGAGTTTCCCTGTCAGTTCTTAAAACCTGGCTTTCAGCTTCTGGCTAATAAAGTAATTTATTTCCTTGGTGCTGGGAGTCTCAGAAGGAAATAATTTGAATAATTTTGCTAGATGCTGTGTCATATAGGTGCATCTGAAAGATTTCAAAGGTAGTTTCTAAGTGAGTTGAATGTATGCATCTATGTCTTGTATTTAGTTACAAGATAATAATTTTATGGGGTATGTGTCCAGTGAAGAGACCATTTGGCTATCTCAACCTACTTTACCTCACAGATAAGATACACTAGTTAGATCTCTCTCCTTTAATGGGAGTGTAATTGTGGATGCTCCTAACTAGCTTAGATACAGTACGAAGAAAGGTGTAACAGCACTGACTTCAAAAATTTTCAGCATCTTTCAAATCCTTTAGAAATTTGAACTAGGTTACTGATGTAGTTACAGTGCACAGAAATAGGTGGAGCTGTGTCTTGCCTGGGCAATCTGGACTGAAATCAGCAGGTATCCTTACACAACCTGCCATTTCACCTGAGACTGGGGAGCATCCTACCATTGGTTTTAGGGAGTGGTCAGGAGTGAGGTGAGAGCTGAAAAGGTTTGATTTCCAGAACAGAGCAGGAGTGTTAGCTTATCTGTAGGATGACTTAATGTTTGCAAGGAGCCCAAGATCAAAATTTGGCTTAAAAGGGGATATAAACCTTAACTGCTACATTTCTTTTTTATTGCATGCAACTGTTTATTGCTGTCCTACCTGAGTAGCAGATAATAAAGCAAGAGTATGGCCTGTAACTGAAACTTAACCTTGTAAAACTGTTGGCAATGAATTATCCATGGGTCTGTTTGCTCTCTGTTAATGGCAGCATAAAGTGCAACCATAAAGTCTGCAGTGCAGCACCTGGGGTACTGCAGAAGTGACCGTATTGTGGCTCAGTAAAATGTTGACAAAGAGTAAATGGGAAGAAGCCTTTCAGTACAGTCAGCAGGGCCTGATCTAGCAGAAAATTGCACACGAAATGCAGTGATGGCTGTGATGTAAGCAACTTGCTGCTAAGAGTCTGAGCTGGGAAAAAATGTGTCTTTGAAAAAGAGAATGATTTTTATGTAATTTCTCACTGCTACCACAGCATATGATGGCCACAGGTGATTTGTGAGGAACATTCGCTCTTTCAGATGATAATCTTCATTGATTTCTATATCTTTTTTTTAATTTTCATGACAGCTGTCAATCTGGCTCTCTCTTTGTGACCCTTACAGTTAGGTCAGTCCTTTTTTTGGTCAGTTTGAGAAAACTGTGTGGCTGAGGAAAGGTGTTTTGGGAACTTGTAAGTATGGGTCTTGAGAGCAGCGATGTTTCCTCTTGGATTGACCAGAGTTAATACAGCATGAGAAGGAAGACAGAAGAACTGCTCCTACAAGCTTCCATAAGGAAGTTTTAGTTATGATTTTATGTAAAGCAGAAATAGCCCATATTTTTTTCAGTGTCTAACCCCTATAAACTCATTAGCTCTCTCCTTTCCCTCCTGAGGCTTTCTTTTCCCTCTGTGTCGTGGTTTAACCCCAGTCAGTAATTAAGTACCACACAGCCACTTGATAATACTGCCCACTCCCCTGCTGGGATTGGGAGGAGAATGGGAAAGAAGGTAAAACCCATGAGTTGAGATAAGAATAGTTCAATAACAAAAAGTTCAGACTGTTTTCTTCCCAAAAACTACTTCCTTCTCAAAAACTTCTGCTGCTGTATTGCCCCACATAATGATATATTGCTGGTGTTCCAGAACTTCACTCTGTTCCAGTGCAGTCTGGATCAGTCCATGGCAGATGGGAGGGCTGTGTTTCCACTGGGGCAGTCAATTCCAGGTGTACTGGACATCCCTTTAAATGAAAGCAAACTGTGGCCTGCCCAAGGGATTGAGAGAAACACATTGGCAATATCTCTTGTGGCAAACCACTTGGAGCCTTTGACTCCAGTTCATATTGGAGTTCCAGCATGTCCAGTAAGGCAGCACTCAGCCAACGTGTGACTGGATCTGAGGGTGACTGTACATTGTTTGGGCCAAAGTAAATCATATCTAGCACAGCTAATTCCCCTCAGGTACTGCATACCCTTCTCTATGGTAGCCTGCTTCCCCAGGTAAGCCATAAAATATCATCCTTGAAGGGACATCTTTCCTTCGTGCTCCACAGGAGTCACCTCTGGAGGCTGAGGACTTGTAGCCCTTTTCCACTCACCTTGTCAATGGCCCCTTCTCTAGAAGGTGATCCCAGCTGCTTGGTTTCCATACCCTTTAATTTCAGGCTACTAGCCCCATTACCCCAGAGTCAGAGCAGCCAGGTGGTAACATGCTCACCTGGGCAACAGCTGAAATCTTTTTGCATATCCCACAGCTCACACCGGGATAGGGATTAAGTGGTTCCCTCTTTTTCTGCCTCTTCTTTCTGTTCTTGTGATGGCCCTGCTTTGCCCTCCTTTACTAAACAAGCTCTTTTGTGTCCAATTCCTCTTGTGCAAAGGGGCCACTGATACCAGCACAGGTTGATCCTGTGGTTCAGCCGCACGGCCTTTCACTGGGGTTGGGAGAGCCACAGTGCCTGCCACTGTCATCAGATCCAGGGAGATTCTTTTCCCTTTGAGGATACTGAATAGTGTTGAGGATACTGAGGGCTCGGTAGTCATGGGCCAGGGCCCAACACATTGCAGTGATTCGTGTCTCTCTGGAATTACCAGGCTGACAACATCCTTCTCCCAAGTATTTTACTAGTTTTACACTTCTTCACGGGGAGGAAGTTCCAAAACACTGGGGGTGCCTACTCTGCTAGGCACTTGCCCATACTATCCCACATACCCGGCCACTCAAAGCTGTCCAACCATGGGGCAGATCTCTTGGTGCAAGGGCTACAGTAACTAGCCTGGAGGAGAAGGGGAAGACAAAGGGAGGTGTCTCCCCTATGGACTGGGTCTCCGAGGAGAAAAGGTAAAAGGTTTAATTATTAATAGTTTCCAATAGATGGCTCACAAAGTATGCAGATGATGGCAATGCTCCCTACAAATACCAGGGTAGTTTCATGACCAGCAATTCTGTCATATCATAAGCCAGCATTTAAGTACAACATGATACAACTCTGAAAACAAGTGCAACAGCTCTGACAGCAAATAAAATCAGCATTGTGACCAGCGACTACTAATAATGCATGTTTATAACAAATTTGTTCCAACTCATTGCCCTATAGTGGACACCAAAAAAAAAAAAAAAAAAAAAAAAAAAAAAAAAAAAAAAAAAAAAAAAAAAAAAAAAAGTGTCACAGTTTAACACCAGCCAGCAAATTGGTACCACAGGTACTACACAGCTGCTCACTCACACCCTCTCCCTCCCTGGTGGGAAGGGGAGGAGAATCAGAAAGAAGGCAAAACCCATGTGTTGATGTAAAAAGAGTTTAATAACTGAAATAAAATAAAATACACTAACAATAACAATGATATAATTGTAATGAAAAGGGAGGAAAAAAAAGAGAGAAATAACCCACTTCCCAAAAAAACTCCACCCAAACTCCCAAGTGATGTCCAATGCAGTTGCTCACCACCTACTGATTGACACCCAGGCAGTCTCTGAACAGTGATCCCCCCGCTCCTGGCCAATTACAGTTTTATTGTTCAGCATGATGCCATACAGGCTGGAATATCCCTTTGGCCAGTTTGGGTCAGCTGTCCTGGCTGACCAGGAGAAGCCAAAAAGTCCTTGACTTTGTATAAGCACTACCTGGCAACAACTAAAACACCAGTGAGTTATCAGCATTATTCTCACACTAAATCCAAAACACAACATTATACCAGCTACTAGAAACAAAATTAACTCTACTTCAGCCAAAACCAGGACTTTGAAACATTCTGCAAACTTCCTTTCTCTTCTAGAAGAGGTGTTAAGACACTTTTCTCTGCTGGGATAGAACACTGAACTGAACACTAATTCTGAAACTGACTGTTCAGAACTCTGTACAGTCAAGAAAAGTCAAACTTATATATCTCTTGTTGGGGCATTCCTTACATGGCCGTAGACAGACGAAGACCGAAACATCCTCTCTAAACTGTGCAATTACAGGTATGATAGCCATCATTTCTGGAAAGTGATTGAGAGAGGATCAACTACAAATTTCTCTACCCAGAGGACAAACTCAGTTGTTAAAAAAATAATCACAGAAATCTTAAGATAACTGAGGCTATGTCTAAAGATAGCTGTGCAGGGTATGCTGAAGGTTTGATGATGGTTGCAGGAGATGGTGTATAGCAAGACCAAGTCCTCTGGTAGGTGCATACTACAGTGCTGTGTTGTCAGAAGCCAAATGCAGGAGACTTGGACAAGGCTAAAGACTGACTTATGGGCAACAATCTTATTCAGGCTGCAAAGAACTTGTTTTTATAGTGGGGGTCTGTTTGCTTCTGCTGAGAAATGCTCAGGAGGACTGGCACATGGAACTTGTGCACCAGCTCTCAGTGGAATAGTTTTGACTCGTTAAGTAGGAAGTCCTGCTTCCACATGTTTTCTGGTTGTAAATTCCCAGCATAATCTAGTGGATTGTCTGGAGATTAGTGTGGAGAGAGAAAGATACCACACCACAAATAATGTAAGTGGATTTATAATGGCATAATAAGAAAGAAGAAAATGACCAGTGGAATTCATTTGGAAGGCAAAAATCAATATTTTCTGTCTGAAATCAGCACATGAGTGAGCCAGTGTCTGTAAAGTGCCAGTGAACATAAAGCATGTGCTTTTATCACTTGTTCAGCATAATCCTTCCAGAGTGCTATATTGAGTTGCTTTTGAAGGCCTTGTGCCAGGGCTTTATCAGATCAATCAAGATCAAAGGTTAGGCTTGATTATTATTTTTGTGTGTCTTTCTGCATTTTTTTCTGCCCAATTCTACTGAGCATTCCAGAGGCTTTAAGTAATGAAAAGCGTTGGTTGGAAATGGAGCAATGAAAGCTGTTTCAGCCTGGCCTTCTCTCAACCAGCATGTAAAGGGGTGCAGAATTTGGAGGTACAACACCAGGGCCTGAGCTCACTCCATGTATTGTTGTAAGACCCCAGGTTTCAAGCTACAAGCTCATCAAAGGGCTTTTACTTCAAAAATATACAAGGCACCAAAAATATCTGCCCTCCAGATTCATTAAAAGGGCCTTCAGTTCTTTAAATACCTTGAGAGAGCACAATACGCATGTTTTCTCGGGAAGTTAAATAACACACTTTTACTGGCAAACTTTACAAAATAAGGGAACTTGGCAAAACTCTAAAGGGCAATATTTAACAGAATAAAGCATTCCACAAGGCAGTGACTTAGCACACACAGTAATCCATACCACTTAGCAAAATCCAACCCATTCAGCTTTAAGTTACTGAAATATCAAGAAAGGAGACTGCCAGAAGAAGTAAAGAGAGAGCGAAAAAAAGGAGATAATTATAGCTACCACCCCAGGTCCAGCATAGATCCAGTTACCAGGAGTCCAGGAGATAGCAGAGCCACAGAATGGCCACACACTGCTGCTTTTATCTGCTCTGGCCCCCTGTGGCCACTCCCCCCACCCCCCAGGTGGTACTTCAGTGTTCCAGCTGATACGGGGCTGGGTGTGGGGTGCGCTCCTGGTGTCCAGTGACTGACAGCTGTGCCAGGGCTGCCCAAGGAGGCTTCAAGTGGCTAAAATTTGACCTGTCCCTTCACCCCACACACACACACTTGAGTTGGTCCGAGCCAATAAATAATATAATAATCCAATGTCTCACAATTGGACACTAATTTTTGATGTAGAGGAAGTCCTAAATTGTATTTTGTGCAAATGGCTGCATAGAGAATCATCTATGGAAACCTGGAGTCAAGAAGTCTTGATTCAGTCACAAAGCACCCACTGGTGAGGCTGGCTACCGGGCCTTATCCAACACTGGGTTTTGTGTTTCCTATGTCACAGGCAACTGAACAATGGACCAGACTGGAAAGTCTCTAAGCACAGTCAAGAAATCCACCTAGTTGCCCTTGATATTGTGCATCAAAGTCTGCTGGACCCACCGATAGAATGTTAAGCCTACAGCCTGGACTGCATCCCTCTGAATCATTTGTTTTGTGCCAGAAACTCCAAAACATTAGTTGTATTAGTGGGATTGGGCAAGATACAGACTTCATCTCAGGCTAATCGTTCAATCTGTCAGGCTCCCTGACACGGTTTGGGCACATACAGCATCTGTCCCAGTTTGTTTTGTGAATTAATGTAGATCAGCCACTGTTCCCAAGATGTTTTATGGACAAGACAATTACATTTTGAGGGAAAGAGGGATTGGAGGGAGTGTAAGTGTGTAGACTTGCATAATGTTTGAGGGCAGACAGTACCCCCAGATAGTTTAGTTCACAGTACAGAAGTAGCTACTGTGTCTAGAGGCACACTGACTGAAGCCTCCTGGCTTTTTGCTGGATGGAACTGGGATCCTTGAAGTCCTGAGTGCCCACAGTGTCAAAGATGTCTTTTCCTGAAGGCAGCAGCTGGGCTGCTGGCACTGCCCGAGTGCTCTTCCAGCTGAAGCCCTCCAGTACAGCTCACATCTCTTTTCCTTCAGTTCTCCTGAGCTAGCACGAAATGTCAAACTTCTCATGACTGTAGTGATTAAAGAACAAGTATGTAAACAGTTATGTGGAGTGAAAGAGGGAAAGCTTTCCTAATAAAATGATTATTTTTCCATATGGGTTATAGAAACTGTGGTGGTGATGATGGCAATGAAGATTCCAATTTGACTGAGCAGCCAAATGTGTGAAGACTGTGGTACTTTCTAGGACGTCTCTGCTTTTGAAGTGTGTTTAGGACTCTTCTCATAAATACCTGATGTAATTTGCCCACCTGCACACTTGCTGGGCTGCAAGTATTTAGGTTGTGCACATGGGCTCTTAAAGTGGGCTGCAGTATTGACTATTTTCTTGGCTTTTCCAACACACTTCATATGTCCCACCTGCCTTAAGATTTTGGAATTAGGAACTGTAACAGTTAAACAGATTCAGGACATCCCTGTCCCATCTCCAGCCTTCCAAATGCTCTGGGATTTAAAGCCTACTTTTTTAGGTAGCTGAAGCATGCAGGAACATGTTAGTTTTGTAGAATACCAAATGCATAGATATGAATAACCGTAACTGCCAATACACTTAGTTTCTTTGATTTCCTGATCATTCTTCTGTATGAACATGGAGTCCTCGGCACATGTTTTCCTAGTCACTATTTCCCTAGATCTGCATGTTGGGGGTCTGTTTTTTCTGTGCCTTTGGCTTTCCTGACATAATTTTCCTCATGTGGCTGATGAGATCCTTTTCTCTTATAATGCTGTAGCCCTTTGATCAGTTTCTCAGTTGATCTTTTCTTCAGTTGTTGCCCTTCTGCATTTAAAAAGTTTTGACTGTGAGTGGCAACCATCTTGGTGACCAAAGATGCTGTGTTTCAGAGGGAAAACCATTGAAGACTAAGGGCTTTCATTACCAGCCTTGAGTCAATCTCCACTGCCACCAAGGTGGGAGAGGCTGGGAGCATACCTTCTGCCAGAATTCCCCAAATTTGCACAGAGAATTCCCTCAAATTGTCCTTCTGAGCCTTTCAGAAGAGGGAGGACTCACTGACCCAGAAACTGAAAAAGTGAGTGTTTCTCAGTAGCAGTGAGGCACACTTGGGCACATGATGCCACGAGCTGACTGGCAAAACAAGGCTGACTCTCCCTCTGGCCCTGACTCCTTGTGACCCCAAAGCTGCATTCCTGGTGGGAGAAGCAAAAGGTTGAGTATTGCAGGGCAAGAAAAAGTAAGAAATCTCAGTTTCCAAAAGGATGTCTGGGAATACTCTCTTAGCAAGTGTCTTCCTCTGTCTGTCATCTGCTGTATGAATTCTGCTTCTGGTCATATTACACCCTCAAATCCCTTGGGACAAGCTTTTCCTGGAGAGTTTTCTCATGTCTTCCTTGCAAATAAAACCAGGGCACATTTCTGCTACCTTATTAAAAGATCTATGACATAGTTATTGCAAATCTTACATTAAAAAAAAATACTATTTTTAAAAGGTGAGGGCTTAACTTTTAGTCTGGGTCCTTCTTCTGAATCTTTTAATGGCTGGTTAATGTCACATTGGCAGCCTAAACTTCTGAGCCACAAAATGTGAAACTTTAAAATTTTTTCCTTGTAACAGAGGTATTTGGGGTAGAAAATCTGAATGACGCGAAAGAAGAAATTTGCCAGGGAGCTCTAAAGGGGAAATAGAGCTGAACAATCTTTTTCTAATTATTGTAATAGAGTACCATTATCAGAAATGCTCTGTGCTCTATTGGGAAAGAAAGTTATATTAAGAGAAAAGAAAGATATTTGATCCTTTGTAGATCAAAGCACTTTTATGATGCTGCTGTCATTATGAAAGGCTCTTGGTGTAAGAATGGTACTTGGTGGACAATGGCTCTATTGTTTGTTACTTATTTAAAAAAAAATTAAAAATCAGATCTAGTGTATCATTTATGAGGCCTCAGATTTGATGAGAAATGCTTCACTCTACCAGAAAGCAGCAGTTTTTAGGACTACGCTGTAGTTCACTGTTTCCACTCTGCTGACAGGAATATTTGGTATGGGAATAAACACTTGCTCAAATCCACTGGAGTGAAGGAGGTCCTTGCAAAGCTTCTGAATTCTACACTGCAAAAGCCTGTGGGCTTTCTTATACCTTTTTCTCCTTTTTCGTTATGCTTATTTGTGTTAAGAATATAGCTCTGGGAGCTTCTAAGCAGCCTTTTTCCTTTTCTGTTTATGTAGCGCTTAGAGCTGTCAGATGTAGGTCCGTGACCAAAGCTCCAGAGTGCTCTCCTAACACAGATAATAATAAAAATAGAGAGAAATTTATACTGAGAACAGTTCACCTCTGGATCACAAAATGGATTTCTTACTGCTGTAAAACCCTCTGAGGGGCTGCTTAAAGAACTGGGAAGACCTACATACACCCACAGTATCGTGTAAAGAATAGTCAAGAGAATGGGAAAAGGAGAGAGAACATTATTCGAGGGAAAGACTATTAATTTTTGTAGGTAGAAAAACTGTATTCAGGGATAGAACAAATTATAAATACTGATATTTTACTTAGACCTGCATTTCAGTTCTGTACAAGCTAATCTTACCTATTCCTATTTAAGTCAAGTGAATAGAAGAAAAAAGCTATTTGAATTTTGAATAGTTTGTCAATTTGCCAAACTTAGCAATGAACCCAATAAAACAATGTTTTATTGTTTTGTTTGTTTTCTACTGATCCTTGTACACAGGTGCGTTTTTAAATGATTTTTCGTAGAATCATAGAATCGATTGGGTTGGAAAAGACCTCAGAGATCATCAAGTCCAACCCTTGGTCCAACTCCAGTCCGTTCACTAGATCATGGCACCAAGCGCCATGTCCAACCTCAGTTTAAAAACCTCCAGGGACGGTGAATCCACCACCTCCCTGGGCAGCCCATTCCAATGCCTGACCACTCTCTCTGTAAAGAATTTCTTTCTAATATCCAGCCTAAATTTCCCCTGGCAGAGCTTAAGCCCGTGTCCCCTTGTCCTATTGCTAACTGCCTGGGAGAAGAGACCAATCCTCACCTGGCTATAACTTCCCTTCAGATAGTTATAGAGTGATGCTTTGTTTTAGCCTATCTTTATTCTCTTGCTTTGACTGATGGTCTGCAAATAGTGTCATACTGTGGATGCATGTATATGTCCTTATTTAAGACTGGAGATCTTCCTTCCCCCTTTTTACAATACCAACAAAGGGTATTGTACAATCCTCCCCTGTGCCCACCACATGGGGCCATACACAGTTTGCCCACTGCTATTTTGGTTTCTCTTTGCTGCTTTTTTTGAATGAGGCACTTGGTGACTATAAGATTTTTAAAATACTTTTGCTCCAGCACCTCTAAAGGTTTTCTTGTGTTTCTTCCACAAGAAGAAACTCAACCTCTCTTAGAGATCAGTAAATTTCTGTTAAATGTTCTGCTTGTGATACTTTTAAGCCTAGAGCAAGGAGGGCTCACAACTTTCAGTTGCAAAGTGGCTTGTTCAGGAAGCCATGAAGGCTGCCTTCAGTCCCAGAGCTGACATTTCCTCAGGCAGACATTTTGGCACCACTCACAGTATGGACAAAAGCCTCCAACTCAAGGGCTCAGGCTGGAGAGCTGGAGCATGTTCTCTAAAGAAGTCAACTCCAAAAGAATGTTTTTCTGACATGTAGTCTTTTTTTTTTCCTAAGGTAATTCCACAACATTTCTGGCCCATGGTGATCCTACAGTTTCCAGTCTGCCCTGACTTTACCTCCCTGACAAGTACTACAGTGAAATTATATTTTTCCTTCACAGAGCACATTGACTCCTTGTCTTTGTGATATGGAACAATTGCCAAAATCTGCTGTCAGTGTTTCTAGCTTCCATTCTGTGTGCTTTATTGCCTTATTTCAGCTTGGTAAGAATGTCATTGTCCCTTAGAGACATACTCTCCCAATGTCTCAGAACTTGGTGTCTTTAGCTCTCTGCATCCTTCCAGAATAGGATGAAGAAGCCCACCTGGGGGGCCAGGTTGAAGAGGCCTGGGTATCCAGGGGAGTAGAAGCTTTTCCAGAATATGTCCAGTTGCCCAAACCTACGAAAAAACCCCACAAAAGACATAAATGCCAACAAAACCTCCCTAACAAAAAAACCCATGGAAAATTCCAACAATATGGAGGATTATCTGTATACTAGAACAAGCAGGTATCAAATAAAGCGAAACTGCTCATTCTTTGCATTCACAGTTGGGCATTCAACTACGTCAGGAAACTTTTCCCACATCACACATTAAGATGCCAGTGGCTGGCTCTTCACTTGGCTAGCATGCCTTGGTTTAGACACATTCTCATCAATCATCTCTTCTACGTACTTCCCTGGAACAATATTTCTGTCTTCTCTTTCATTTGCTGACTGATGACAATGTTCAAGGAGAGAGGTGCTGAGGCATTTGTTCATGCTGAAGACTTAAGACTGATTTAATAATCTGGAATTCATTCTCTGGTCACACAAAGCTCTCTGGAGTTCATTTTCAGAGTTAAATACAAAAGAGCCCTAGGACTTCACAGAAGGCTGTGGTACTTCCTATGGGAGACAAGCCCCCTATTTTGAGTAGAGCAATTTCCCCAATTACTTTTTTCTTAGAAGGCTGGGAGACCTCCTTCCTCCAGGAAAACATTAGTTCGTAAATGGAAAATGCTGATAATAACTGCAGTGACCTCTACAGATAGTCCTGAGAAGCTGTTGTTGTGCATGGAACCAAATTAATAACTGCAGACACCTGTCAAAACAGTGATTGCATATCAATAATGACACCAGATGAAAAAGGAGATGTTTGAAACTTCCTTCAAGAATTAGTTTTGGAGTCCTGAGACTTTCAAGGCCGGCTGCAGAAGACTCTTGGTATGTGGATGCATAATACTTAGTGGAAATCTTTAGATTCACAGATGGAGTTTTTCCCTTGTTAACAAAGTGTATTTTTTGCTTGACAAGTGGAAAATGTTGCCACCTGTGAAAAGATTAGATAGGGATTTTGAGTAGACTCTTTGTCTGTGACTGAGTTTTTTAGAAATCCTGGCTGTAGGCCAGCTCTCAAGAGGAATATTCTTAATGTTTGTTTTTTCCTATGACTGAGATTGGATCTTTAGATAATTTTGACAATGCCACAACAAATTGTTTTATGGAGAGAACATACTCATGTTTCCTAAGTCTCTAGAGTCACTGGAGCACACGTCTGTGATTCTCATTATATGAACAAGATGTTCTTAATGTTGATACTGCCTTTTCTTTCCAGCATGCTTGCAAGGGTTGGGTATAACACATGGAATCCCTTCTGCTTTATTTACTAGCATGGGTAAATTTACATTTTTCTTTAAAATTTCTAATCACATGTAGCTGGGATTCTGTTCAAGCAAAGACAGATAAAGAGCTGAATCAATTTCCTAGGCTTAACTTAGAGAATATACAATAATACACACATTATTTTTTACAATACCATTGTTGAAGGATAGATTTGTCCCTTGGTTGACACATGTTAATGAAAGGGAACATGAGGTGCTTATTGTGGCTGGTGAAGATACTGGTCCAACCCTTGCTGATGGAAGCAGTGCAGCTCTGATGGAGTCTGAGAGCTGCGTTATCCTGCAGTACCTGAACATCTGCACAATTACTGTTCTTTATGGATCCAGAAAGGATTTTCTAACACTGTTGTTGCTGCTGTTGTGATCCTAATTCCATTTTTTGTTAGCTTTCCCATACCCATATCCTTACTCCTCTGTCTCCGCTTCTTTGTCTTCCAGTGCTTTCCTGAAGGAAAACATTAATTCTACTACATTTTTAATTATTTGAGCCTTTCTTAAGTGGCTGATCAATGAAATTTTCAGCACCTTAACTTTCGTATAGCAACCTAAACTGATGACAGAGAAATTCTGATTATGATATTGTTTTCCAATGTTTCATGTACCAATCAGAGGAAATAAGAGGTGCCCCTATTAAGCTGAAATTCCTATTACAATTTGGATAGGAGGTAGCTTGACACTTTGTATAGCAGCAGCTTTCTTGCTGTCTAGTGTACGTAGGTCACTAAGGCAGAAAGAAAATATGGAGCAGCAGGAACAGCAAGGACTGTGCAAGTGGTTGGTCTCCATTTCAGATCAAGTATGACTCCCAGAGTAACCAGTGATGTTCTCCCCTCTTTTGGGAGTGGAGTCTGAAGCTGCATGCCCACCTGATACAGCACTGCCTGTGAGGCATCATTTTCTGTGCTTCTCTGCTACTGTCTGCTAAGGCTTGGCCTTCATCCCATCCATTTTTCTTACAGGTGATCCCACCCCCTTTATGGCTTTCACTGTATTTCTGAGGACCGAGTTTCCAAATAAAACTCAGTAATGTATCTAGTGAGCCAGAGCATCGAGCAGGTGGCATGGTCTCTCTGCTCTTCCTAAATAACCTGTCACACAAGCCTGCAATAAATTCTCTTTCAATTGTTATTGCAGAGAACACTACATGTCTGTGGCACAAGTGCTTTAAGGGAGAAGTCACCTGTACACAAGTGTGATAGTACACTGCCCAGAACACTGAAGTTGTGACTTCAGGTACTGCTGCTCCCTATTTGGTACATAAGTTAATAGAATTCTTTTCTCCACTATATCAAGATGTTGCTTGCTACTTCTTTTTACCTTCTGCACTTAGGCTTTAACTAACGAGACCACTCTTCCTTTCTTCTTATTCAAGTTGTAGTATTTTCCTCCTGAAGTAACACATTTTCATTCTTCTTCCTTATGGCCCCTAGCTCTAATATTGCTTACACTGTCTGGTGCAAATTAGGTGCATATGAAATCATTTTTCTGCCTGTTTTCTATTTCTTCCATCTTTTTGTATCCATTCTGAGCTCTTCATCCTTCACAAAACTTCTTAATGTCCCATAAAACTCCACCCATGCTGTCTCTTGAAGCCCCCTCTCCTCTCTAAGTTACGCACTCCCCTATGATATCTTTATCACGCTTCTGGTTTTTATCTCCTAATTAATGACTTTCCTATTCCCGTTCACTGCTGGTCCTGTCCCACCTCAGTGAGACTATTCTGAAACTCACCTACCAAAATTACTTCTCCACTGGCCCTTGTGGCTGAAATTACCTTCCTCAACCTAGCCTCCTTATCTATCCCAAGAACCTGCACATTCCTTGCTAAAATCCACTAACATGTAGGATAATTTTACTTCCTTTTTTAAATCTTTGTAATTTGCTACTTGCCATATGGAACGAATTCCTGACTAAAAAATTGCTTTCTCAGTTTTTGCTTCATTGATATTTTACCTCTTTGTTTCAGGTATTTCATAAAAATGACCTACAATCACCATCTCTGAAAAAACAAGCACATCTAACTGCCCCATGCTGCAGTCTCTCCTGACAGGAATGCATCCATCGTCTCACCTGTCCTTGATGCCTAGATAATGACATGACTGTGCTTAGCTGCTGCCTGCCTTTAATTCAACTGAGCTGGAAGTTCTAGTGCAGCCTGAGCAACCCGGCCCCACTTTTCATCTGCCCTTAGCACCTCCATCCACTTCATACTTGATAGTCAGATGAACTTTGCTAGCTGCTTGGTAATCCCCTGACCCACTGGATGTTCCATCTAAGGGGGCAGAGAGAAAATAAGGAAGTGTGTGGGAGAATTTGCTGTCTCATCAGAAGCAGCAGCCCAGTGCACTCAGCTTCACCTCTCATGTGGTCCAGTGTGGTCTGAAGCTTGGGGGTAAACTTGTGCACATTGAGTGCCTGACCTCATGCATACCCTTGTTGCACAGTTGGAGGTACCAGTCTTAGCTGTGGCAATCGTGAGAGGTCATCACTGAGACACAGAAGCATGCAAAGGGAGCAGGATCTGTCCGTAAGGGTCTGTGAGTGAAGTTTTGGTAAAAGATTTAGTCTGTGTTGAAACAAAACACTATTATTCTTGTTTTTGCTCCATGGGCAACTAATGAGAGCACACAACCTGTAATTTCTACTTTGTCAAGAATTTCAGACATCTAGGGAGGTTTAGCTTACATTACAATAACTTGGGAAGGATTAATTGAGAATGCATACCATTTTCCGAGGTGTTAGGTTATGATTAAATGCTCTTTGCTGTGTAGTCACATTTTATTACAACTTCATATGTTTGTAACACTGATAGAAAAGAAAGCATGTCAGCTATTTACAATCACTACACATTTACATTATATTATTTACAGATAATGAATTTAGTAATATATATGAGCAGAAAATATAGCAAATATCAATATGAAACTGTACAGGGCTTAATCTCATGTCCTTTACTGTTGTTGCATTTCACTGTAATAATAAATACAGTTCTATATTTACACATTTTACTTTAAAAATCTATTAAATGAATTTTAACAATTTCAAGTTTAAAACATTTGATCAAAATATTTGAAACATGCTTATAAAAATAAGACACAAAGCCTTTATGACTTTCTGCAAGCTAAAAAAGTTCTGATAAAAGAAGCTTTCTTTATCTATTCTTTAGAATTATAACATTATTCTGCTTCTCAAATCTCTTTACAAACTTCTTAAATACAGCAAGCTGAAAGGAACTTCACTGACATTAAGCAGTGCAGCACAGATGGACCCCAGTTAAATTAAAGCTAAGTAAACGTAGTAATAAGTATTGCGCAATGGTCGACTGATTCTCTGTTTAATCCAAAGCGGTTTCAGGCATCGTTCTGCAGCTGTATGCTGCACTGTTTCAAAAGCCACAAAAGATAAAGGATTAAGATAAGTACTCAGCTGACTTTATTGTATATAATTTTGAAATGGATTCATTTTTTTTCCTGAAGGATGAACACATCAGCCAAAGTCAACTGATGCCATCTGTAACTGCAGAACTGAAAACATGCCAGTGTGAATAGACATGAAAATCAAGGCATATCCATTCCTGGCAACAAATTCTTCATTGTGAAAATCCATCCTTTGAGTCCCAGGAAGTTTTATATACAGGAACAGATGAACAACAGAGATCATCTGTAACTGATTACCTTAATTACTGGGCCTAGCCTAACCTTGGTAATGTTAAAAAATTAATCCCATTCACCTGGAAGTTGAGTGGCCATTAACTGAGCAGTGAGTACTGGGCTATTAAATGTTGCTCCTCACGGAGCTATTTTTAACAAAAAAAAAAAAAAAAGAGATTTGTGCATTTTCCTGTCTTAAATGATCACCTTACTTAAGCAAAAGGTGCCAGCTCCGAGAAAAGAATATTGGAATATCCCCTGATGGCTTGGCCAAGGTCAAAGAATTATATTCTAGGTGGCTGTGTTGTCTGAGATATTTCAGCAGTAGACTTGGCAGGGACCTGAAGTCTCTTCTCTCTAACTGGGATGCTCCTGATGTGTAAACATACACGCCCTGGTTCAGCAAAGTAATAACAGATTTAAAGCCAGAGAAGAACTCTATTAACTCTAATCTAGTCTTTTCCTAAACTAAAACCATGAGAAGTCCCTGAATTTCAACAGCTCCTCCAATTATCTTTTTTGGCAATATATCCAATTTGAATTCAAGAGACTTTTGGTGATAGTTTCACTAGCTAATGACCATCTCTGTCAACAGTTTGCACCTTTATTTCTATACTCCATAACCCTAATGTCAATTTCCAGCTGATCTTATCAGATTCTCCTCCTCTCAAATGAGTAGTTCTCTGCCTTCAAACCTCTGTTTCCCAGAAGCTCCTACTTATAAACTGTGCTCACATCACTTATTTCTTAAGTTGCTTTAAGTTTATGATATCGATATCCTTTTCAATTTCACAGTGCTCTTTAGAGCATGTGAATGAAATAACTGAAATATCCCAGGAGTGCTTGCATCAGCACTAAGAACACAGATCACACAGCCTCTTCACTCGTACTTGATACCGCCTTAGCTCAGGATGTTGCCTATCCTTAGTCAAAAGGCCACTAAACATGGTGGCCTCTAAATCTTCAACTGACCAATGACCATGAACTAGCAGCTTTCTAGAATCACTGTTTCACAGGACAGAGATCATACAGTGAGCAGGTCTACAGTTTTTGTTCCTAGACAAATTACCTTAAATGAACTATGTGAGTGCCTTTGGTGTCATTTAATAGCTCTCAGCATGCCAATTTTTTTATGTTGATGACTTCATATGTAGTATTTTCCACCCTCAAATTGTATGAATCATCTGCCAATGTTATCATCAGTAATTCTGGGGGTAATTCTACCAGCATGGTAGCAATTCAGGATGAAACTGTGCAGAACCTCATTAGAAAAATATCCATGTGACAATGCCTTGCCATTTAAAACTACATTTTAAATACTTAATAGGATTTTGATTGACTTCTTTCACATCATGTTAATTTTTTACCTTTAGCTGACAATTAAAAATGCTTTGTCAAGTTGGGTGACTTCCAAAATCCAAACCCCATGCCAGTTAAAGCATTTAATCAGCTTTATCAAACATGGAACTTCACCAAAGGGTATTCTGCAGAAACCTTTAGGACTTGAACATATTGCTCTTCCATTTAGATATCTTGCTGAAGGAAGGCCATAAACGGATGCTTGTAAAAACAATCATGGCACTGAAAAACTATTATTAAAAACAAATTGCAATAAACAGGAAAAAAAATAACACAACCCCTGAGAATACCAGGTGATGCTTTGAAAATAAAAGGTTATGAATTTAACATGCTATTTTTGCTCTTGACCAACTAATGTCCTTTCTGACTAGTGCTACTTTAAAAGAGAGCAGCTGATACAACTGCACAAACTTCAGCAGCTTTCAGTTTCTTTCTTCATCCCAGCATTTCGGAAGCAGGCTGAGAAGGCTCAAGTATTGGATTTTCAGCCTGCCACAAGTTTTGTCATTGTTTTCTGATGTGTGTAACTGTAATTCAGAAGCACTCTCTAAGGTTGTATACACACATCCACACTTATTTTCAGGATTAAAAATTTTGTGAACAGAAATATTTTCTGTATTGCCACTGAAACTAGCGACAGGGAACGAATGCGACTGATGAAAGATTGAGGCCTTCTGCCATTTGATAAGATGATGGTATTAATGAATTGCTGGTGGGCATATCATACGATATGCTGGCACTTGTGAAAGTTACCAATGCTTGTGTTGAGTCACAAGATTGTTTTTCTATGTCTTCTGAATTCACGGAGATCAGACTAGAATGTTTTGATCTCCTCCATAACAAAGTTTGCTTTCGCAGACTTCCCAAATCCTCCTTAAAGTGTGGATTGAAAAGTATATAAAGCAGTGGGTTTAGACACGCTGGCAGTGGGACAATCACTAGAAGTATTGACTTAATCACTTCTGGGCTGATAAAGGTGAGGTTCAGTAAAGAGGAAAAAGATAAGAAGGCCACAGGGCAATAAAGAATGCAATTAGTAAAAAGTAGCAAGGCTATATGTTTGACCATAGAGCAATCCCAAATGTTGTCTAGTTCTCCCTTTTCTAAACTGCAGTAGAGCTTTGTATAAGCAATAGTCATTACCAGAAAACAAAGGGAGTTCAGTAATACCAGTGCTACCATGTAGCCCATAGCAGTGGATTCTCCAAATGGTAGTGGTAAACAAAGCGGAGAAATCCCATACTCACTTCCAGTGAGAAGTGGTATCACTGCAATGATTAGTGACAACATAAAGCAAAAGAAAATGGCAATTTTTGCACTAGCAATGGAGGATTTTGTTTCAAACTTTGTAGCATGCTTTAAAGAGAATGCACGTTCGAGTGCAGCTAGGGTAAGGAGCAAAATGGAAGCCTCTGAAGCAAAAATGGAAAGAAGACCAGTTATTTGGCAACCGATTCCACTTTCCCACTGTGCTCCATACTGAGCAAAGCTACCAAAAGTTGATGCATCCACGCTAGCCAGTACTCCACTGGCCAGACCCATCAAGGCATTTACAATAGCTATTAAACCGATCAAAAGTTTTATGGAGGACATATACAATGGAGATCTGAAAACTGTAGCAGACACCAGTGCATTGCAAATTAAGGTCAAACCCACTATGGTCCACACTCCAATTCTGATCAGCCAGCTACCAAATAGATGGTCACATGGTTTAAAGGGACCTGAAATGACAAAATAAAAAGGGTAAGGGAAACCCATGTAAACTAAAAGTTTTTGTACTTTCTAAGACATTAAAGTTCATACTTCTTGCAGATTCTCAGCACAGCCAAGCAGTGCATTTTAATTGCAAAAGGGGAGCTGGAAATTTGCTCCTCCTTTGGAGTAATCTGAGACCTTGATAACGTGCTGCTAAATGTGTTGCATGTTGCATTACTGGTGCACATGAGTCTTTGTCCTTCAACACAAATAGTCTATGGGTTTCTTTTTGTGCCTAGCACTACAAATGCAATGTGAATGTCAACTTTTGTAGTTTCAAGAAATGCTGTGATATTTGCCAGTGTGTGAAAAAGGCTGAAAACACTCTCTCTCTCTAAATTAGTCCAGGTTGCTAATGAGTCCTGGTGAAGCGCAATGTAATGGATATGGACTGATGCACTTTGACTACCTTATAACATCTCATTACACAATCCAAGAAAATTGAGGCTCTCTTTGCATTTGGAAGTGCTGCGTTTTTGGATATCCTGTGGCTAAAGTCAGGTCATCATGACTGAAGCCTGCTGTATATTCTCATAGAATTGAGGTGCATATGCTGTGCAGTTGAAGCCGAATGCTCTGCAGTCTGAGCAACATTACTTATCTCGGTGCAAGTGACCAAAGCAAGTCCTTCACAGTGGTCTGTGCTTTTCCATGAAGACTTAAACCCTGCAGCTGAAATGTGCTCCGTATGACTATGGCTGTTGCCATCAAATAAGTATAAGGATCTATTGGGCCAGTTTTTCTAAGATACTATTTGAAAGATCGAAACTAAACTTCTCTTGGGTCTGGTGATAACTTGCCTTGAAGACAGCAACGTTTTCATGAACTCAGGAGTTATATTCAGGCCAATATATGTGCCAGTCAAATGTCTCTATCCTTCGGCTTTCTGCCTTTTCTATTCCTCTTTATGTAACTTTAAAAAATTTACAATTATTTGCTGTTGCAAATAAGAATCTTGGCTTGAAATGAATGCTGAAGTACAAGTTGTCACTTGTTTTCTTTTTTTTGTTTGTGTTTCACAATCAAAGAATCTCTAGGGAAAACATTTGCTGAATCAAGAGAGCAAAACTTATGACCATGGCTGTTAAAGCTAGAAGTGACCTTCCGAAGATATGTTTCTTTCCTTTCCTTAAATGAAACTTTCAGTGGAATTGGTGGCCAGTAGCTTTGCTATTGCATTGGTGTAGTTCTTTTTCCTTTCTGTGACACTTTGAATCCAGGGATGCACTATTTTGTACAGAAAATTACAGTGCTGGGTGTCCTTTGTGAGGGATTGTGTACATCAATACAGTAATGTTTGGTATTTCCTAGACATTGAACTAAACTGTATGTTGTTCAAGTTGCTCATGTGTAAAATATGTCAATGAAGTTCAGAAGAATGACTTTAGCTTTGCAAAAGACTGAGCGAGCAAAGGTTCTGTTGCCTTTCTCATTTGTTTCTTAGTAGAAGAGTCTTTCCTTTCCCATTCCCTTGACATGGGGATCAATTCTGGTGAAAAGGGGTCCAAAGTAAGTATCTGTTTTATGACTGGGTAAAGCTTTTGTTACAGTCATAGAGGAATTTAGTAGTTGAATA
This sequence comes from Cephalopterus ornatus, assembly GCA_013396775.1. NCBI lineage: Eukaryota > Metazoa > Chordata > Aves > Passeriformes > Cotingidae > Cephalopterus > Cephalopterus ornatus. The sequence goes on along the minus strand of VZRE01003117.1, from coordinate 91,604 downwards.
GTTTTCTGGAGTTCAATGCAAAATTTTGTATTGTGCAATGTATTTGTATTAAACTCATGAAATTACTGCACAATGTCATGTTGTCCTAGTATCAGATTCTGAGTTTGTTCTGCATTTAGAATATCTGATAACACTGTCCTTGGATTCCTATCTGTCTGACAATTTCATACCTGGAGAAGGTGAGCATTGCACTGAATGATGAGATTTCAAATCTTCTTCAAAATCAAGAAAAAAATCCTCAAAATCACGTTCATCTATAGGGGAGAAAAGACCCAGATTTGTTACTGCAATTTTCAGGAAAACTTCTTATAGTAAAAGTTGCAAAAATTCCCATGGTATTTAAGGCCTGGTTTTGTCCCTTTGCCTGCCAAACTGTGAGCAGAAGCAGACGTATGCCTCTTTGATTTTGAATTATGGTACTTGGGATTATTTAAAAAGTAGGCATCATTACTTCTCTGAAAAGAATCACTAAAAGATACATTCTCTGTTACCTACTTTGCAGTGTGATGACTGCCTAGGAAGGAGTTTAAAATAGGAATTCTGTTGTTGTGTCAGGCTACTAAGAATCAATCAAGTTTTCTGTGCTTCCTATGTCATCACTCTAGCACATATTCTTGTCTATAATGTCTCTATTCTTGCTAAACTCTGAGACTTACTGGTTTGCAAGGGCAGAGACAGCACAGAAAGCAAATGCGTGCACCTACGTAACAGATAACCTGTCAAGTAACAGACCTTGTGCTGAAGGGGAAGAGATGTATAGCAGTCTTGTGTCTTGGAGAGCAGCTACACTCTCTAGCAACCCTGAATGTTTGTACAGACTGGGGAACAAGAGGCTGGAAATCAGTGCCGCGGAAAGGGTCCTGGGGTCCTGGTCGATGGCAAGCTGAATACGAGTCAGCAGTGCCCTGGCAGCCAGGAGGGCCAACCGTGTCCTGGGGGCATCAGGGAAAGCATCGCCAGCCGGTCGAGGGAGGTGATTGTCCTGCTCTGCTCTGCACTGGTGAGGCCTCACCTGGAATATTGTGTGCAGTTTTGGGAGCCACAATATAAGAAAGATATTAAGCTTTTAGAGAGGATCCAAAGGAGGGCAATGAGGATGGTGAAGTGTCTGTAGGGGAAGCCGTATGAAGAGTGGCTGATGTCACTTGGTCTGTTCAGCCTGGAGAAGATGAGACTGAAGGGAGACCACATTGTGGTCTTCAACATACTCCTAGGGGAGGCGGGGGGGCAGGCATTGATCTCTTCACTCTCGTGACCAGTGACAGGACTTGAGAAAATGACAGGAAGCTGAGTTCAGGGGAGGTTTAGGTAAGATATCAGGAAAAGGTTTTTCACCAAAAGGGTGGCTGGACACTGGAACAGGCTCCCCAGGGAATTGGTCACAACACCAAGCCTGTCTGAGTTCAAGAAGCATTTGGACAGTGCTCTCAGGCACATGGTGTGATTCCTGGGGTTTCCTGCACAGGGTCAGGAGTTGGACTTGATGATCATAATGTGTCCTTTCCAACTCAGTGTATTCTGTGATTTTAGGAAAAAATATGCCAAAGCAGCCACTTAAGCTGTAAATCACCCTGAAGCATGTGGGTAAGCCAAGTATGTGTTGCTACTTCTGAGGCTGGCAAAAAACTAGATCTTTGTAGGCCTGTTCCTGTATGGAGTTACATACCAGCTGCACTTCCCCGTCTCTCGTGTAAGGGGAAGATTTCGTTTCCCACATTAATACAGCTACTATTTGGACAAAAAGGTGAGCGAGTGAGATTTTTGAACGGCAGACCTAAAATAATGAGTTTGTTAAGCATAGGAATGCTTCAATAACACATTATCTGGCAAGAGAGAGGGCGAGGCTCTGTGACTGTGAAGAGTATTGGATTTGTTTAACATCACAGGTTGCTCACAGCCTGCAGGTAGACTTAAAAGCCTAAGATGATGGTTACCTTGAATTTGTAACAGCCCAGCATCCTTCCTGTGAAAATCATCAATGCTGCTATTCTCATCTTTGTTCCATTGGCTGGAGATTTTGTAGTGGCTCTCACAAGCTCCAAAGGCACAGCACTGATAAGCGTAAGGCATTTCCATGACCCTGTAGAAGAATAAGGAAGAATGCCGTGATACTGCTTTAGCACCAGAGTTATTGGATTGTACTGCTCCTTTACTGTCAGCACAAAGGAAATTGTTTAAATATCCATGACTGAAAGTAAAACAATCTCTGAGTAAAAATCAGTCATGGTAATACAAAATAAGGACTCGCAAATCAAATTCACTTCAGAAATGCAGATTATTTCCAGGCTAATTTTAGTAAAGGAACAATTAAGTTTTTTTATGTGTTTTCACAGGAGACACGAGAGTGGGAGATCTATGCCTTGCCACTGAGTGAATATTACTTAGAGTTGTATTCCTATTTTATGTTTTTCAATGATTTTATTGTGTAACAACAGTTTCTCCAACAGTTACTTTCTTAATGGTTTCTTTAAAAGAAAACAGATGCAAAGATCCCAACTGATCTACCAGCTTAACAGGCAAAACAAAAAAACTTCCCAAATGGAATTTCTCCAGTTTTGGGAGAATGAGTTCTTTTGCAATTCAAGCTTTATCCACCTCTTTCCACCTCCAACCCTTTTCACAGTAAGATGGAAAAAAGGAAATTGTCTTTTGTGCACAGATCAAGACAGCAGTGTTCTAAATCAAAAGGTGAGTGAATCAGAAAGGCACTGTGTGTGAAAATAGATGTCACTGAGAGAAAAGTTTTACTTTATTAATTGTCTTAGAAGTGAGCACAGTCATTGCAGGACACTGGATGCTCATTTCTAACTCTTCTAGAAGATCATTAGTATTCCTAACACTTAACTGAGTATATGTCAGTGAGTTCCAATGATTATGAGGGTTTCTTTTGTCAGAAAATTGCACATTTCTGGTATGCTGTGCATTTAATTCCTTTGGGCATGTGCAAATTCTGGGATAGTATGGGAGAACTAAATATATTTGAGTTTTACACACTACTTCTTCAATTCTGTAGATATATTTTATGCTTGGGAAGCAGAGCTATTTAATTTGCACAGCTTGCCTACAGCACATAGTAAAACCTATCAACTCACCTTAATTCTGAAAGCCCAATAAACCAAAAAATTCAAAGATAAAGAGGTGATTAGAAGTTATTCTGATTTGACTTAAAAGGAATAAAGTAGAACTAGATCCTCCTATCAGATTACTTTCAACAGGTTAATCATATAAATTAACATAATGAGCATAATAAGCAACCTCTAACCTCCTGGGAAATCTGCAAAGAAATCAGGCTGAATCAGGCCCAGTGCCAACAGGACTTAAACTTGGGCACTTGCCAAAAGCAGGTACAAAGGGGAACAAACAGATCCTTGAGCTCTAAAGTGATTTTTAAATTAGTGCATTTTGGGGCATTTAGATTCTAATATACTTACATTTCTGATGAGAATTAACCACAATAAGCTGTACCCTTGTACCCAAAACAAAATTTTTGGGGTACTCAATAAAAGTTCAAGATAACCAAGATCTAACTATCAAGCAATCTCATGCCAGCAAATTTAAATATTTAATTTTAACTCATTCCTGTCCACATGCCATCTTTTAAAATAAGGAGATTATCTTGATTAAACATTTTTGAACACATTTCCCAGAAGCCCTTCTTAAGTAGCCTATTACTATACCCATAGATTACTAGACTAGCTAATCATCTGGGATAAAAACAATCCCAATGCCCAAGTAGAAATGCCTTTTTTCGGAACAAAAAAAAAATTATCAAAAGAAACACTGACAGTTCTGTGAAGTGATGACTGTAACTTGTGGCTTCAGACCTTTTGTAAGACATTGATGTAGTTACGGGAATGAATAGTTAGTGGATATTTTAGGCTCAAGGGACTAACAGAAATGTATTCTCCGGTTATTCAAACAGCTCTATGTACTTAATAATGACAGATTTCCAGACGCTGTTGTGCTAGCCTGCTGGCCTGTCATACATTGGAAATGCGGACCTCTCATATTGTACTGGTCGACTACTTTGATGATGTAGCCAAAAACATCCATGGCTTTTAAATGATCTTTGAAGAGCAAGACTCACACTCTTATTCTCTCTGTAGGTATTTCTAGCAGACTGAACAGTTTTTGTTTGTTTTTTTTTCTCCCTCCTGCGTTACTACGATATACATATAATCCTCAAATTTGCAAATGCTGCTGAATCTATGTGCAAAGTACAATTGCACACAATGGCTGCAATTCAGAACACAGAGGACAAAACATACTTTGCAATGCAGGGAAAAAGCTAACAGTTCTTCTTGGTAACAAGAGGATTTTCTTTCTTGCAAAAGGTACATTAAAAAAAGAACCAAAACAAAAAAAGAAGGAACTCTTAGAACTCTCAGAGGTGTACAGTGCTGGAAGCAGTCCAGATAAGCTAGTGCTTATTTGATGTGGGTAATTAGATTTGGACTTTGTCAAATTTGTCAAATTAAACTCTTTTAGAAACACTGGCTGAATTTATTTTTATATACTGCTTATCTTACTAACGATATCTGTATCCTTGATAATTTTTTTTCCTCTGACAAGGAATGCCTCTTTTTTTCTCTTTTTAGATTAAGCAGCAGAGGACACAAGGTTGTTTTCTACCTCAGACAGGTGTGGAGTTGATGGTGAACAGGAAGGCACAGTTACGATGAATGGAACAAAGCACTGAGTTCTTTACAGCGCTGAATCAAAGCATCAGATCAAGAAGGAAGGAGTGGCTGGCAGCCTGACTGCTTCCTCAAGGCTTGCCATAATAGGCTGGGCTCAGCTCTGTAGGGCGTACTAGTGCTACTGATGAAGATGGGGAAGAGGATGTGTCTGTATTAATCAATTTAGATGAGTATGAAGTTTTTATACCAGAATTTGTCTTTAATGTTGTAACCAATGTCTAGTTACAACAACTACAAATGGAAAAATATAATTTTGTTTTAGATTTCTTTTCAGGTTTGGTGTTTCATGCATTATCTGTGCAGTGATATTGTGTGAAGTCCTGACTTTCTTCTGATTTATGGTAGAAGTCATGAAGACTTTAGGTCGGGAGTTTACCCTATTCTCTCCTGACTGGATACAATTTGTTTTTACAGATGTTAATCAACTCTAGATATATTAATCATACTTTTAATACTTTTTTTTAAGACTAAAGTTAGTTGGACACATCCTTGTTAACAATTTACCCAGACTAAATACACTGCACTTTCATTTGAGCAGTGTACACAATTTTACTGATGGAAAAATCATATAAAGTATAATTTTGAGAAAAGAATTTAAATAATAGTTAATTCAGTTGAATAATGGATTATTCTAGGACTACTGCAGCACCTCTTATCGCTCTAGGTCATGGTATATACATCACTATATACTTGGCAGGTTGGAGTAATGCATTTTCTTGTGTTTACATTCTTTTGGAGAAACTTCAAGTATTTTAGAATTGTCACCTGCCTCAACGTTTGGGCAAAGTTAGTGAGAGAAGATAAAGCATGGTATAAGCTCAGCCTCAACCATTCATGATTTCTTATGGTACTTGCTTCTTGACCTCTTAGACCCACCTCAAGATCTCTAATGTAAGAGAGATGTAAAGCCTCTACTAATTTGAATGTTAATGTTATGAGGCGGTTTCACGTGCTGTGATGAAGTCAGTGCCCAACCTCCTCTCTGACGGACTACAATTTTTGGGTTTATTAAGACTTTTAAGGCATTGTTTCCTAACCTTGGAAACATCTTTTGAAGCTCTTAATTCATATGAACATGCCATCATAGAAATGTTCTAGGGTGGATCCCTCCAGCGCTGTATACAGAGGCTTAATCAGCTCCACGCTCCTATTCATGATTCCCTTATTGATAACTCCAAACACTCCAATCCTTTTCATAAGTGGTAACATCTTGAGCTGTTTGCCTGCTAAGATTCTTAGGACTTTTCCAGTGCAAAAGGCAAATCTAATGAAGACATAAGAATGGAGCATCCATCTTTGGAGATACTCAGAAGCTATCTGGATGTGGTCCTGGGCAAGCAGCTCCAGGTGACCCTGCTTGAGCAGATGGCTGGACAAGACGGCCTTCAAAGGTCCCTTCCAACCTCAACCACTCTGTGATTCTATAACTGTGTGCACACTGTTCAGCTGGTTCATATTCTATGATATTGAGCTTCTTACAGTAAAACATGATAAAATGTATGTTGCACTTGGCATCCTCTAATTAAAATATAAAAATGAAGGGAGAGTTAGGGGACACTCTCAAATAACCTGAAGTCAGAGACAAAACTCTCTTTGCTGTGACCCTGAAATTAATTCAGTCTGTTAGAGCATGGTGCTAATAAAGCCAAGGTCATGGGTTCAATACCCGTACAGGCCATGATCATCCAGTGGCTGGCAGAGCTGCAAATGATCTTTAGAGGACACTTCCTTCCTGTATCACAGAAGACCCAGCAGAAATTATTAGTATCAAAGTGTGTTAGTAATAATGGTAAAGTATTATCTAAATCTTAATCAAAAGATTATAGAAAAATCATGTTCAAACAAGTCAAATCTTTTTGACTTTTGGGAGTATATTCTTCCCTTGTATTTTCTGAGTTCTCATTAAATATAATGGAAGTTCTGTAAGCACAGTTCAGTAGAAGAAGGATATATCACTAAGCTGCCAGGGATATTGTTTTAACAGTTTTTGAAACATATCAACAGGAAGCAGATGTGGCTCGTACTAAGCAAGTATTGGGGTTAATATTTCAAAACCCTTCATAGTTTCTTCAGTTAAAAGTGAGCATAATAAAATAAGTCTATCATTTTTATCATATTTGCTTTAGTTTTAATGGCACAGATCAAAGACTGACAATACGAAGTAACATGCATTACACACTGACACACCTTCTATTGCACATGAACACAAATGTGGCTTATTAGTTTTAATCATATACTCACTTGAGTTCTGGAAAATTTTCAGATGTTATCAAACTCTGTAGGGCATGATTTCCTGTTAATTTTAAATGAGTTAAACCATGTAGCCCCGTCACAGGAAAAGAGGACAAAAGGTTGGATGACACATCCCTGCATAACAGCAAATAAAAATCAGCTTATGGTTTTCATTTTTTTTCTTCAGCAGTAGAAGTGTCACGCTGCAAAAACAGGTTAAACTTTTCTAACTCAGTAAAATTGCCTGCATTAAACAGAGACCTCAGTCAGCAGCACAAAGTTGCAGCATGGCTCAGGATTACACAACTTTATATCCAGCAGAAAGCTAACAGTAATATCTAGCAGTTAGTTGGGTCTCTGTTGCCAAATTTTGACTCCAAATGTTCACCGTGCCAGTTTTGAGACTAGCAAATGAATTTAAAATCTGCTCATTAGACTGTCTGAATTCAAAGGAGCCAGGGCCAGAAGAGCTTTCCACAGTTTCAAAGATTCACTGGAATGATAGAGGGCATGGCTGCCCTGAAAGCTCCACAAGGAGGAGGTGAGGTGTATGGGAATATGTGAGTTTCAGGGTAGGACGGGTCTGGGCTGGAGCAGATGAAGATGACATTTCCAAGCTGAGGTTTGTCTGAGTAGCTGAGGGAAGACAGTGCCAATGAACACAGATATGTAACTTTGGGAAAGCAAAACAGGTGAATGAAAAAATGAGAAATGATCAAGGAGATATGGTAATGAAGGAGGGGGGAGTTCAGAAGAATTCTGTTCTCTGCTTTCTCTCTTGCATTTATTCTATGAGCCTTTTCAGTCCTCCTCACAACTATCTACACTGCAATACTTCAGACCGTCAACAGTCAAGGAGGAAGAAGGGCAATCTGATGCAGCTGAAAAGCTTTTATGCCCAAGGCTGAACAGCAAAGTCTGGACTATATATTAAAATCTAAGGCACAGACTTAAAATAAGGTATGTTGATGGACTGGTCTTCTACCTATCTGGTTTAATGTGTCTTCTTGCGCACAGCATGGTTAAATACCAAAGGTAAGATTCAGGTCCTACTGCAATGGTAAAAATGACCACTGACTTCAGTCAGACCAAGGTTAGAGACTAGCATTTCAGGAAACACTGGTACACTGTGTTATTGTCTGTGTGTTAAAGGACTTTTTTCTTTGACCCCTTCTATACTTTATTGTCCAAAGCTACAATTTACTCCTCACCTCACAAAGTAGGAAGGGCCCCAAAAGGGATGTTATAGACAAAAATGTCTTTATGGACATTTTTAAGTGCACCATTCAACAGAATGCATATCAACAGAAACGAATACCCCTTTCCAAATTTAGGGTTCCCAGCAGCTACTGAATTATCTGTGAGCAAATGTTCAGCAGCATATCTTTGTGACAACCATGCAGCAACATGACTCCAGAGGAATTTTTTTTCATGTCTTCCCCATGCAGCCAATATCTCAGGGATTCACCTTAAAAAGGCATTACAATGACAGTTGGAAGTAGGAAAAAAATTAGTAAGGACTGAGAAGTGCTTGTGAACAAGGCCTGAAAATCTGGTTTCTGATGTTTTGACCACTGACTGCTCAGCCTGAACTCACAAAAGAAGAAAATCTGTTTTGTGAAATGAGGAACAATGAAATAAAAGTGTACACTGAAAAAAGTTTCTTATTTAATTTTTAATCCAATTCTTTAGTCTTGAAACATAACTAACAGGAAATACTCCCCACTCCTACAACAAACTAAACTGCTAACAAATTGTATGAAGAAAGGTAGATGCACTGATAATCTTCATGGACCCCAAATCACACTGATTACACAGGGTTGTATGCAGCTTTGCCATAATATCTATGGGAGCTGGTGAAGAACGAGAAAGTAGACATTTAGATATAGATTCAACAGACCAGATGATCAGAATAGAAAAAGCCTCCATTTCTGCTGGGTCATCAAGCTATTAAATTTTTGTATGCTCTTGTAAAGGAAAATGCAAAAATTTGAACGTAAAGATATAAAAATACTTACAGTTTGATCAGAGATGGTAAAGAGGTGAAGGCATTGGGGTGAATAATTTTAATTTTGTTCCAAGCTAAATCCCTACAAGAAAAGTGAGTAGAAAATTACACACCCACTGAGTGAGTATGAAAGTTTTCAAACACTTCATAAGAAGACTTAAGTATAAAGAAGCTATTAATTACAGGCAAATATTTTCAGTAAGTTTCTGCATATCTCATAGTGCAAAATGTTTTTTTCGTTTTTAAGTTGTTAGTCAGTTGTGGTGTTAGTTATTGAACTGACAATGTTCCTAAAACATCTTAATGCCTTTTCAGTCTGCTTCACAGGTTCCTAAGGCAGCAGAAAGAAGGGTGGTTTATATGGACTAAGTCTTCTAAGATGTTCTCATGATGTGACTAAGAACAGCAAATCCACGGTCAATAGGCTTAACTTCCTAATCTCAATTTTCACCACCCCTGAAAAATCAAAAAGACTAAAAGCAACTCTTAAAAAATGTATGGGTTCAATTCTGCAAAAACTTAAAACCACGAGTAATTTCTTGACAAAATTACTCTGCTAGGACATATGTCTGTGTGAAAACTAGAAACCTGCATATTTACAGGAATCTGTGTCTTAAGATGCGGTTTTCTATAAAAAGATTCCACGCTCCCTGGAGCTGATTATAATGTGAACCTGTCAACAAATACCACCTTCGGCTCAGTATCTCTCTCTGCCTCCAACAGAAACATTTAGAAGTAACAGTTTTTACAGCTATAATAATATAGCTATAATATATAGATGTGTGTATTTTAATTAATTGCTGCAGATGCTAAACTTCACCACGTTTGTTCTCCTTTCACAGTTATGATCTAATGGGTGAAAGATCAAAGTGAGGAAAAGCCAAAATAAGGATCTTTCAGGGTACCTAGTGTTGCAGGCAGTATATACCCCATGTTTTTGAGAATCTGTGTGAATGTCTGTTGGGGGAGTACTCACAGAGACCGAAGAGCAGCCAGCTGCCGAAACGTGTCTGCTTTGATTTCACCGATTTCATTATGATGCAAGTCACTGAAATAGCAGTAAGAATCTCCTCAGTTTCAAAGACACTTGCAGGGCAGTTTGGGGTGTTTTAGACTGTGTTTACGATCCACATCAATATAGTGTATCTGGGGTGTGTCAAATCGGTCAGTAATAACTAAGTTAATTATGCTCAAACACACATAGATGCTTCTTTTTAAACTTTTTAGCATAGTTTGACACTTACATTTTTTGGAGTTTTTTACATGCAGTAAAACAGGGTAAATCTTCCAGGAGGTTATAAGACAGATCCCTGTATTATACAAGAAATTAACAGATTAATATTAAAGTAATGTTAGAAGAAAAATAGCTTTCATTATCTACCTTCACAATCAATTTAAAATAACTTGGTTTTATCCACAGAGGAATAAGAGTATACAAACTCACTTATCTCTCATCTGTCAGATTTTGAGTTCTAATTTGAGAGGAGGGGGAAAGGCAAGATATATTAATTATACTCCATAGCCTATATTTGCAAATTCCTTGCATTGTCTGAAGACTTCCTGCCTGAAGTATAGATTTCTGCTGAGTGTTTTACAGTAACAATACGGGCCATCTACTCACAGGGAACATTGGATTTATATCACAGACTTCATATTTATCAAGTTTAAATTCTGATAAATATTTAAACCAATTTAAATAATCTACTAAATATATATATTACTATATTTTTTAAAAAAGATCCTGTATTTTTCTGATAAGAATCAGAATCAGCTTTCCATTCTACACTTTTAATTAAGCACTATTGCCTCTGATTGTTAAGATTGCTGTACCTTATAACTGAGGGAAATGGTCAAAAAAAATTGAAACTAACTTTGAAATCAATCACTACATGGGGGAAAAAAAAACCCTTAAAAAGACTTGAGCCAAAACGCAACAAATTACAGAATAACTGAAACATCTGGACTGATTTATAGTATAATATAACTAATCAAAACCAAGCTCAGGCAATTTGCAGAAACTGGAGGAAAAAAAAAAGGAACCAAACACCAGCCCCCATCATGCAAGAGTCTCATCCTACATAGATAGACAGATCGATAGATAGGTAGGTAGGTAGATAGGTAGATAGATAGATAGACAGACAGGTAGATATGTGTGTGTGTTGCTCAGGGAAAGCTGAATGGGAAATTTGCTTGGGAAAAGAATAGAGAAAAAAATGTAAGCCTATAATTAGGAAAAATATCCTTTCCCACAGTTATCCAGTATTATCACATGAAAGAGTAATGACTTTTCACTTCTGTGAAATCCTTCTTGCTTCTCAAATTCCTTAAAGCTGGTATTTTCACTGGTGTTGTTCCAACAGGGGCATTTAGACTATTTTATATTTGATTTGTGGAAGTACTGCAAGTAATGACAGTGTGTGTCTTTAAGGTATTCTACTCTGATTTTACTATGTACAAAGGCAAACATTACTATGTTTGGGATTTGGGTTTTTTTTTGTTCCACTAAGTAAGATTATAGCCTCTGTTTTTGTATTTCTTACAGGTACTCTGTGGTCCAAATCAGACATTACGGGGGCGGGGGTGGGATTCAATGAGCTACAGGCTTTTAGGCCAAGGTAAAGGATGTCTTCTATGTCTGGCAGACAGTGGCTATTTCGTCATGCACAGGTTTGTGACTTAAGTCCTCTCAAAAACATGTTAATAGCTTCAATTTTGCACATACTGACACTCCCTCCTCAAACACAGAAAAAAGCCTCAAATCAAACTAGAGACCCTTTCAGTTTCTGTCAGTGCTCCAGGAAATATTTTACTTATTTTTAAGGTCTTTTTTCCCACTTTCTTAATATATGAGGCTCTTGGCAGCAGCAGAGGGCAAGTGGTTTCATTTCCCATGTTGATATGCACCCTGACCGTGCTGAGGGCAGTCTTTAGAGGACTGTGGTGATTGTGTTCTCAGGTGCACCTTCACTGCAGGTGGGCAGACACCCAGGAAGCCTCTGCTCTACATTAATCCACATTTGGAAGTACTGGTGGCTAAGTAGGATGCACAAATTGCCTTTCAAAGCACTGTGTGCGCTTGTGATGTTTGAGTGTATCTGAGCCGGGGAGCCCCGCCAAGGGCGTGGTCTCCAAGTCACATGTGGGGTTCAGGGCACCTTTACAGTTCATGGCACAGGCAAAACTAATGCGCAAACCAAAGAGGGGACTTTGCAGGCTCATTCCAATCTGGCAGGAATGGGGTAAGAGCAAGTCTTGAGTACTTAAAATTGATGCTAAATTGGTCCCCCACTCTTTTAAGTATCAGCTCTAATAATATAGGGTGATACTCAAAAATAAGAAGTGTTAATTTCCAATGGACAGTCCTACGTACTGTACAAGTTATTAATTGCTGTAGTATTTGTTGCCTTCTGTTTTGAGATCATTTATTGTTTTTGAGTAATGTAGGACATATTTAAACTTAAGTCTGCGTGCAGACTTTCTTCTGGCAACAGACTTGTTTCTTTTATCATTCCGGAAATGATTGTATTGAGTTCAATAACTTAAAATTAATTTTTTTCTGGAAATGATCTTGACATCCACTCTGGTATTCAAATAATGCATTATAATTAGTGCTATTTCAACGTTGGCCAAAGAATTAATACCAAATACATTCCTAGTGATGTAATAGATTGAGGAAAGTGTTCTTGGCTCATTCTCAAAGAAGTGGGCACAATGATTACTTTCATTAGTGATTAAGCACACTCCAAGGAAGTTTGCAAGCTAAAATAATATTGGTTATTTAGTATATCAAATATACCCCAACTATGCCAAGGAATAGTCTATTAAAATTTTAGTCAGCTACTTATGTCTGGTTGAGAAAGAAACTAAAAGAGGAGCATAGCAAGGACTCAGAACTACACCCCTCACCCACTCTCATTCACTTCACTGAATTATCTGCCTTAGTAAGAAAAAAATCCCAAACTACTGTAGGAGAGACAGAATGAATGAAAATAAGGTAGTTCTGTGTTTTTTTAAACAAAATCAAGAACCATTTTACCCTTTCCTAAAAATATACTAAGTAATTGTCTTTCTCAGCAATGTATGGGAAATCCTGGCTGATAAGCGGGTTGTAAACTTTTTGAGTAACACTGGGGCCGGCTCCCTGAGCTGAATTCCTAAGAAGTAACGTGATACACAGAAATAGCAGTAATTGGGTAATTTTGAAATCATAATGATTTCATTTGTCTATTAATCTCTTGCATTAATGTAATGTTAGTAATGTTACTGAAACCTACAGCACTTGGAGATTAGGTAACTGGTCACAAGCTGATCTGGGGAGAGAGGTGATCCGTGCTCCTGTGAGTGTCCTGTTGAAAGAATTTGTGAAAAAAATATTACTTTTTAAAGTATGAAAAACAAGTAGTTTTTTTTAGGACATTCTTTACAACAAGGCAGTATCCAAGATAATAAAACAAAGCAAAAATACTTTTCTAACACTTACAAACTCTCCAGACTTGTAGTCCCTGTCAGATCAGGAAACTCTGTTAACTGGGAAGCACCATTTAAAGTCCTAGAATTTGAAAAAATAATTTCAATAAAATTATGGTAAGTGAAGTGTGGGACAACTCTCATATTACAATATATGAAGACAATTAAAATAAAAAGTAAACACATACAGAGTTCTGAGTTCCGGTAAGTGTTGAAAAGCAGATTTTCCGACAAGCTGGATAGGGTTATCATAAAAATGTCTGAAAAAGATGATAAAAGACATTTAATGAAAAATATTTTAAAATATTTTAAATATATGATTATACTATAAGCAAACAAGTAAACTCTCTATGATGAATCACATACTGTGCACCTCTGGTTGTAGCAGTGGTGAACTTCTGGACTTTTCTCACCCTCTGATCTATATTCATCCATCACATTTCACATTTTTAATATTCAAGTAGTAGCTGTTTTCCTAGTTTTAAAGTCAGAAGACAGTCAACAAAATATTCTCTCTTCCTCCCAGGTTTGCAAAGACAGAAATCCACATATGAAGAATTTTGTTATGACAAGAGACATGAAAAAGTCAGAACTTCACCTACTGAGAACAGTTTCCCTTGCCCTTTTGTAGTTATGCTGCTTTTGCAGACAGAATATTACTCAAGATAGATGAGTTATTATTTTTCTCACATTTATTTTGCAATTTCTTATTTTTAAGTTTGATCATTAAGAGCCTTTTCATGTAAGAGAACAGGAACTCAGACTGGAATACTTCAAGAGTAATTTTTACTAGCTTTTGCATTGCCAGTAATGCTGAGAGACTTAAAAGAAACAGTTCAAATAAAAGGTCAAAGGCCAGAGACCACTACGTGCTTCCCTTAAACAGGGCATGCAAACTGCCATCCTTTCCATGAATTTGGAAAGACATGAGCTTGCTTGCCTGTGTGATGATGTGTTACATAGTGTACTCACACGGAAAGCTATTTGACAATTAGCTGCAAATACAATACTTAGTTTCACATTCTCTAATACAAAGAGTCATTGAAAAGATTCTTATCACTTACATAGTAATAAGTGATGGATTACCCACAAATGCACGCTCAGGTATTGACTTGATATTATTGCTATGAAATCCCCTACAAAAGGAAAAATGATTTATATGGTAAGAAAAAAAAAAGGGAAGACTCAATCTGTATTCATTGGTTTTCATTTGTAACAGGAAAAGTGTCTGTGTGTAAAGGTATATCCTTGTTTTCTGGAATAAGACAGAACGGAAAAAAGCACAAGGGGAGAGGAAGGGAGGGGGAAAGAAAATTGCTGAAATTCTGCACTTTCTAAATGAACGAAGCCATTCAGATGAAGTGAACTACAAAATGGCCTTTTAAAATTCAGAATATATGCATATAGGTGCATAGATATAATGTAAACATACACACATATATGAACTAAGAACATTAATAGTTAGGTACTAATAATTAAATAACTAACCATGTATTTCTCCCTATGCTTGTTGAACTGCAACTACTTCTTTTGCTGGATGGCACAAGTTTATCAAGTAAATAAATTTACACGTTATATTGTAATGTTGATCCTCCCAAAACCACCTCTTTGTCGAAATATTTTAAATGTGGACACAACCAAAATGTAGTTGTGCCTACTGGATAGAAAGCCAAATCTTTGTCTCATCATTAATTGCTGGATTTCATTCATATGAGTAATTTCCCATTGTGAAAAACAAAAGGAACAACTAAGATTTCAAAAGAACAATGATGATTTGTGTGGGAAACTCCCATTAGTTCAGTCGGGTATGAAGAAGTCTTCCCAGCTTAAATTTATGCACTACTAAGCGTCCAATTGTTCACTGATGCAAGCACACTTGGCCATTACTTGAACAGGTGCCACATTACTGGCTGACCTGTTTAGACATTGTGCTATTGGAGATGAGCGACTGAGCAAGGCTTTACACCCCTACTTCCTCTGCATGCAATAAAAACATGCAGATGCAGACTCTAAGCAATATGAGCATCTCATTTAATCTAGAACCAATAAAGAGGCTGGTTTTGAATGGAATTCCTTGCATGGCAGAAAACCCAAGGAAATGGCATGACTACTTCCCATAGAAATATCTGCTACTAGCTGTAGAGACAAAAGGTGATAGTTTGTGTTTCAGCCCAGGCACAAATTCTGAGAGAGACATGAGGTCCCACCCAGAAGCACCCTTACTAAGGTGGCCTTGCAATGAGCTGAACCTCTGTGGACCTGGGCTCCCACATGGGTGAGAACAGCAGGGCATGGACAACTATGTGGGAGACATCCTTACAAAATCAGCTTCCAGGTCCCAAAGAACTGAACCACGTGGTTTCATGATCTGTGCTGGATTTGGGATGTCAGGTTGCAATTTCAAACTCCAAATACTTCTTGCACATAGGAGCTTAGGTGAAATAATAAGTTTGATACTTAGAGGTGAAGTCCTGTGGGGGCCATCAGGCACTTTGCTGGACTGGACACGGTGCATTTCCTGCAAATTTGAGTTATCCGTTTTTGGCTACTGACTCCAGGGATCACCAAAAAGGCAATCCTTTGAGGTCACTGGATTTCAGACCAATTATTTTATGACATAAACAGCAGCTGAGAACAGTTGGGCTGAGAAATTCAGCCCTGCTGCCTTTTCCAGAGCTGCATTCTGCCAACACCGAAGCTGATGAGCAGGAATCAAAAGTGTCTGGGGATCCCTGCTTTGGAAAAAATCTCACTTAGCTACTTAAAAGTATTTTTTAGATTAGTCTGTGATGTAGCAGGGGTACAACCATGTCCAACTAGTATGTGATCACCTAGTTTTGTCAAAAATCTACGCTGATGGTACCAGTAACATGGTAAATAATTCACATGGAAAGAATTCATAACAAATACATTGATATGTACATTGTGTGTATGATGTGTACACTGTGTGTACGATGTGTGAATATTATTTATTTTTATTTTTTAATAATACAACTGTTTCTTACAATAAAAGTGAAGAATTTATTTTCATTGTTGATTTCTTTAAAATGCAAACTATGGCTATGTGTCCAAAATCAGCATTACAAAGGACTATATATATTGAAAAGAAATTGCTTTAATTTAATGGAGAAGAGAGAAGGAAGTTGGTCAAGACATTTAAATCTGATGGACTAATAAGGATACCATGCCTTCTTCTTCTTAGGCTAGAAGACTCATATATTGCATTGTTCGCAAAATATAATTGTTGTGTTTGGGACTAAAAGTGAATAAATTGTGTTTATTACTTACAGTATTCCAAGGATGAAGTTCCTGGAAAAAACCCACTGCACAATGCAGTTTAAAAGTAAAAACTGTCAGAACTTGAGTGTGCTAAACTGAATGTTGAAAATGATTTTTTATGAATGTTGGTGTATTTATTAGTTTTTCCTGGAGTATCAGTTTGTAAGGACTACTGATAAAATCACCAGCATTAAAAAAAAAAATCACACGCAAGACAAAACATCTTCCTTCCTAATATGAGCTCTGTACTTACAGTTCTTTTAGGTTCGTTAGTGTCCTGATAGCAGTGGGGAACTCGTCCAGACTGTTGTAATTTAAATCTCTGTGTAAAAAAAGATTTTACTATTTAGGTTATGAACTGCATAACAGGTAACGCAGCGTTGTTGGCATTTGTAATAAACTAGCATCTTCCATATGTTGAAAGACACATACAGCAAAAAGCAAGGAAATCCTCAAAAGTATGTGGATGTTTTCCAACAAACTCTATTTAGCACACATTATCATTCCTATTTTTTATTGGCGCACATGAAAATGTAACTATTTTTAATTAAATATAAGCTATTCTGCAATAAAGAAAACATAAGTGAATTGGATACTACTACGGGATTGCTGTTTTGTAAATTGCCTATCCTTTTCATTGCTTTAAAGTATTACCAGGGGAAAAAAAATCTTTCAAACAGAATATTCAACAACTTTGTTTGCTGAGCTGCATTCTACATGGCTAATACATCTCACTATAAATATTTCTAACTGTATTTTTAATTTTAAGGCTTGACAATAGTCATACAAAGAATATTTCTAACCACAAAAATTGTAAAAATTATAGTTTAGCTAGGGTAGTGACCTCTGCTTTAAGAACTGCTCATGCTGCAGCAGTAATTAGATTTTATTCTGGTAGGCTGAATGGATTATAATCCTGCTTCTGCTCTCAGCATGACATGTGTATCCTTTAGCATTTAGGAGATACCTGAAACTAAAATTGAGATATGCCAGTTTACTGTGATGCTCTCTGGTAATGCCTTGTGATGAAAGTAGTCTGAAAAACTGGAGCAAAAGCCTTTTTAAACAGACAAAACACAAGCCACAGTTTACAATAGATTGAAATTGAAATAGCATCAGGCTGAAGTAATGCGGGCAGGAAACTGCTGTCTGAACTCAACAAGGCTTTCCTTCCTGCTTGTAAATCTCTCCTGCTTATTGACAAAAAGAGATTACAGGCATGTATGGTTTGGTTTTGCCCTCCAGTTATATGTGATTTCCAGACCTATGCGTCAGTGCAAACAAATGATCTTAAAGCCGGTGTCCATCATTTACACCAAGATCTTTAGATTATCTTGAAACTATCTGGAAACCAGTCTATAAAGTATGCAATCAGTGTGCTTGAGGAAAGTGCTACACTGTCCTATTGCAGTGAAGTGGCTGCACCTATGCTTACTCCCAGTTCCTGACTGTCCTCTGTGTTTTCATCTCTCTCACGTCAGATTACTGGGACTCGGTTTGCAATTACTTATTCCATTGTTCTATTTTCCCCTATTTTTGACCAAGTGCCATGTGAATATCACTTAAAAAACCAAAACAGTTATACTTTCCTTCTTCCTTTCCCACCTCCCTTTCCAGTGCTACACTAAGGGACTTCCTCTCAACGTGCAGCCAGCCAAAAGTCCAAATTGTAAAACTGCAATTCAGGTGGCAACGTAATCAAAACTGGTGATAAAAAAACCAACAAGCCCTAAACATCTTGCTTCCTGATCTTAATGAAACATGAAAGTGGGCAGTACGCAGTTCTGTGGATAAGAAAGTAAATAGAAACTTTTAGACTAACATTATTCACGTCTGAAACTAATTTTTCCTCATAACAGGCTTTTTAGCCTCTGCCCTGGTTGGGTAGAACATTTAAAATCTCTGAAAATGATGCAGCTGACTGTGGCAGGTGCTGTAGGAAGGACATGCAAGGTTTTACTGTCCCTGTAGCATTTTTTGGGTCTGTGGGTGACTCTAGAAGACATCTTTATTTGACTAATTGTAGCGGCATACTTTGCACTAACCACCAGCACTGCATTCCTGTTTGGCACTTTCTGTAGAACAATTTTTTGCTAGACAACTCAAGAAAATTTGTATTGGTCTGAACAGAACTACAGTGAAAACTTGAGGAAATTTCAATCTTTACCAGTGCTATTCTTTATTAGAGTTCTTTAAAGACAAAAAATTGGCTACAACTGACGCATTTCTCTTCTTCTGCTTGTAAAGCATGTGTAATTTGACTACCTGGAACTTTTGCTTTTTCCATGTGTAGAAACCCTCCCCCGCCATCTAATTGTTTAATGCTCCTCTATGGCAAGACAAGTTTCTTAATGTTAAAGCTTTTTATTGTGACAGTTTCTCAATCTAGCTATTAGCTTTACTGATTAAACAAGACAAATAAATAGTACCAAACTAAGCAAACATAAAAACTTCATGAATAGTCACTTCATTTTCAATGCTCAATACAGTTTTCCACTGTCTTTCAAACAATTTATCAATTGACAATGCTTATTAAAAAGGCAAACTAATTTTATAGTCAAAAATAGGATTTGCTACATAGAGTCATTGTGAACTATCACTTAGATCCTGTAACGATTAGGCAAGCCAAAACCCACATTTGGCTTTTAGGCTATTTTTATTCTTTCAGAATATTAATGAAAACACTCTAAAAAAAAAAAGGAAACAAATAAGAGGTCAACTCACAATGTCTCTAGGCTGTGGAGCCCATCAAAGCATTTCTTTCCCAGGGAAGAGATTCTATTGTTATGGAGATGTCTGCAGGGGAACATTAAGCACGCAGTCAGGAAAGCACACTGCACACAGTGGACTTAAGCAAAACATTTTGATGGTTAAATCAAAAGAACCTTATTTTCAGTCATGCATGGATTATATGCAAGTCATGCTTTTGCAAGTGCATGTATAGGAGGCACCTCCACCACCCTCTACCCTTTCTCCTGATACCTCTCCACCCACACAGGTTTCCATTTGGTTTCATAGACAGGATCTGTTTTAAAACCACCTAGATTGTTTAAAAATGTTATATCCTGCAGTTCCAGATTGGCATCTGCATATCAAATAGACATATTCTCAGTGACGGTTAATTAACATGCTGTCTTAAAAACTGTGCGTGGGGTGTGAGGTGTATATTTGGAAGATGCATATTCAGACAGTGTTAGAGGGTATGGCACAAAGCAGTAGCAGATGAGGAGACTGACAACATGGCAGACAGGTAAGGGACATTAGGCTTGCAAAATGCAAGAAGATACAGAGCCATAAGACAAAAAGTTGCAGCTTTGCTGAGATGAGCAAACTGACTAATCTTAAAAGTGCTGTAACTTGCCTTCCTTTGAAATTATGAAAATTAATAACTACGTCCTGAAATACTTAGCAATTGAAAGTAATTTTTATATATTTTAACCAATCCCCCCACACAAAGGCTATGAGTTCTGCCTATTTCTAAGTTTTTAAAACAACATGGAGAAAACCCACTTGAGACAAGCTCATTAATGTGAGTAGATACAACTTGTAAGGCACTTCAGGTCGTTTAATTTAAAAAGGATGCCTTTTCCCCAGCAGATTTTTCCTTTTATTTTGTCTTCAAAACTTCACCCCTATAATGGAGGGAAATTAGAGGAGTAGTGCTTTAAAAGAAAAGGAAGGCTTCGAATGAGGGCTGACAGGCCCCTCCAATACTTCATTCTGCTCTGTAAATATTGTTAAACGTGAGAGGCTCTCTGAATTTTCTGCAAAACCTACAGGAATCGAGTCTACCTGTCCGTTAAAGGCAGTGATTCTGATGGCAAAATAAAATGTTCTGTGGATTTTTCCTTTCCTAGGAAGAAACCTAGTTAACTCTATTTTTAATGACTACACTGACCTTTAATGCTTTAGTTAACATGAAGAGTGCATCTCCAAATTCCAATTATGTCTGGATCTTTAATTATAAAGGTTTTGACATGCTCCAATTGACCATGCATTTTTGCACTGAGTTCAAAACTTGCCAGACTGTATAGAGTAGCAAACAAATGAAAGCAGAACCACACACAAAGATTTTGATGAGGCAAAAATATCAAATGTTGCACGTAACAAGGAATCATTAAATTATTAATCACTATACAGCCCAGAAGAGTAGAAATAAGGAAACCTAACTAGGCAGAAGCAAACAGGGCATGAAAAGGAATTATTTTCTCCTGAATTTCTTAACTGTCCTCTTCCCACTACATTTCTGGTAGTGATCTAGAGAACAATGTTCAAGACAGCCTCTTGTCTTTACTATTACTAATATAAGCCTAGAAGACTAATAAAATGACAAGTCCATCCACTCTTTAACTTGAATGTGATTGATATTTAATGTAAAGAGAAAGCAAACATTTTGCAGCACAAGGCAGCTGTTAATCCCCATTTTTGGGGCCCTATCTACTTTTATGAGTATATTAAGCACTAGGAAGAGATAGTGACTAATAAAAAACCCTGATGTGTGCCAGGTTCAGTGCTTACACTGGGGCTAGAATATGCTAAAACACATCAAGTGTCCTACAAACTATTGTTTCAGACAGCTTGTAAAGCTTGAATACATCATTCTCTCTTTAATAATGCTAACATTTTCCAAAGCATCCTGAAATACCTTATCCACCTCAGTTTCTCCAGCCAGTCTAGTTTTTTTTTCCACTTGGTACATTTCCAGAAGATAAGAAGCTGAAATCACACTCTCTAGTATACCTTCCAGATTTTGGTGCCAGCCATGCATGTTTCAATTAGTTGAACTGGTATGCAAACATAATCAAATACGTATACTTTCTATGAAGGGAAATGCATATTTTTTTCTACTAGACGGCATTCTTTCCAAGTGCCCCAGAAAGATTTCAGTATATTTCCTGTTTCTAATCTTCCCTCAGTCAGTCTTACAGAGCACACAATTCCTCCCTTCCTGTTTGTTTTGCTGACCAGATAGGGTGATTTTTTAAGTCCCTTACATACTTTTTAATTGAGATGGAAACTTCTGAGCTAGTTCAAAACAAGTGGTTTAGGAAATGCTAGTCAAACTTAGGAAGATGTAAAAAAATTGCTTTCTCCAAGATAATTTTTAAAAATTTGGAGTTGTATTACATATGCAACCCAGAAAACTGCATTTATATTTAAAAAAGACCATTTTCTGAACAAATGACATTGATCTTTTGACCTCAGGAATATCACTAAGCTGAGTGCAACTGTGGAAAGGAAACTGCAGATTCATAGCCCCAAGATATCAATTTAATATTAAGACTATAAGACAAAACAGACCCTGCCTATACCTATTTATCTATAATTTGCCAACTGGACATGGACTAGGGGAATATTTAATTATTAAGGGTTGTCTCAAATAACATCTAAATTAAACCTTGCATCCTCAAGTAATTCATCACAAAGAGGCCAAAGCCCTGCAAGAAAAGATTGTGTCTAAAATGCAGTCAATGAAACTTACAGAACTACCAAACTGGAGAGGTTTCCAAAGGCATAATCTGGTATGTAATGAATTTTATTCAGTGCCAATGTCATTGCCTGAAGTGCTGGTAAACTTCTAAAAGCTTGGACAGGAATTTCTGTCAAAGAATTGTCATCTAGCCACAGGTGTCTTAGGGAGACCAAGCCGTTGAAGCAGTTGGGGGGCACATAGTTGATGTGGTTGGCATCCAGACGCCTAGGAGAAAAAGAAACAGAGAAAATTGACTTCAAGAAAAGGACAGTGGCTTTGCACAATGGCTATCAGAAGTTATCACCAAGCCCACAACCCCACATCCAGTCTTCATTTCCTGGAAATCCTTTCCATCTTGCTTGCAGCCTCACCCTTGAGACTCAAATCATGTTTACAAGTCTCCTTGTCAGCTGGCTCTGTGCAGACAGCTCTCCTTCGGAGCCATCAACTCACTAAGAGCACACACTGATCATTTTTGAGCAGAGTCTCTCTAAAGATTGAGAATGAATTTGTTTCCTTTCCCAATTGTTTGAAAGTATGGAACAAAAAAGTGCAAGAAACTCATCCCCAGATTCTCTTTCAGAACCTATAAATCGTTGAGCTGCAAGATAATTTGGATTTCCATATCCCAGACACCCATTCCAAGAACTCACTTCTGAGCCTCTAGAGGTTCCTGTTTTACTTTTTCTTAAATATTGTTTATTCCAATGATTCTAGTGAGAACTGAAGTTCACATTTTTTAGTAGTGCAACATAATGATTTTTACATAGAGATTAGTGTTGCCAATGTGATGTATTTACGTTGAAAAAGAAATTACTAAATGCACTCAGCTTGCTGCAGAGCCAACAGAGGGAGCTCAACTGCAAGTCCTACCTCTGAAGAATCTGCAGGTGATGCTTTGCTCTCACACTTGTGTAAATAAGGATTAAATCTACTGAACCTTTTGCAGATGTGGTGCTACAAATATAGCACCATTTATTCACTAGCTTTTGCTGTGTTTTGCTTTTCCACTGTGATTCTTTCGAGGAAAGATTTAAAAGTGTGCTGCAGATTCCTGAAAGTTTGTGAAGCATCCAGTTGGGGATTTGTACTCTGATACATGTTTTCTGCTTTTAATGCATTGCAGTGACTTGTACCTTTTTCAGAACATGAAAGCCATGCTCTAAAACTTTTTTTTGAAATGTGTAGAAAGGAATAATTAAGTGAATGGTGAAACAGAAATAGATTTAAATAGGTGTTTGAAAATGCTACAGAGCAAACAGCCACACCCACAGTACAAAGCAGTAATTCTGTACAACCTAAATTCGGTCTGTTTGAGACAAATGCAACACTCTTTGTGGTGGGCATAATAATCTCTTTATTTAAAGCTTCTTCTTCATTTACAGTCATGTAAAACGTCAGGTCCATTCTATCTCCTGCTCCATGCTGCTCCTACCTACTGCATGAGAACAAATAATGACTGCTAAGTCTCCGTGCCAGGCTGGCAAATAACTGAGACAAGGTCAGTTGGAACAAATTTATAAGGTTCAGTGTCAAAGCCCTTGTACAATTAAATTTTCAATATAATAACTGACATGGCAGGCAGCAGAGACAGAGCTTCCAGAATAACTCAAGGGTCTGTCAGCAAATGGGTAAGGCTGGAAATGTTTAGAAATACTCGCACTGTTCCTCCCCTATTCCCCAGGCAAGAACCATGCTATGCCTGTGTTTTCAAACAAGGTATAATTTGAACGAGTAGATGAGGTTTCTTTGTGTTCAGTCAGAAGTAAATTTCTTCCCTGGGTGATGCTGGTATGTAAACTAAGAAGTTACAGTTGCCTTAGTTTGACAGTTACACTGATTAAAGAAAGGAGGCCTTATTCAAACTAAATGTGTTGCAGCATTGCAGTTAACATCTTGTTCAATAGGAAGCCTGGCTGTGCGGCTCTGATGTCCCTGTTGACTCCACAGGAGTTACTCACAGGATGCCTGGCTGTGTGGCCAAGCCAACAGTCAGTTGTTTGTATGGGACCCTGTGGCTGAAATGGCAATGTTTCTGCTGTCGTCAGTGAGACCAGGATTTTCATCTTACCAGTACTTCATAGCAAATCAAGGAACAGATTTTTTTATAGCTTAAGTTTCCAAATAGAAACCCACCACCGGCTACGTAAACAAAACACAAAGCACAGAAAGAAAAACAAGACTGCTGTACCATAAATGAAATCCTAAATAGTTGAATTCTTGTTTAAATAAAGCTTGGAAGAAATAAGAAAGCTGCAACAATTTGTGCTTCAGGTTCTGTAACTGGATTACATATCCTGCAAGTACTCATAAGAGTACTGCCTCAAGTGCTCTTTTATTATCTAATCTTTTTTAAATTTCCAAGTACCATTTTCCCTCTTGCAGATATTAAAAGGTTTCAGTAGTGGTTGTGTTTCCTGTCATACTGTAGGTAATGAACACTGATGTATAAAGCATTGATCAAAATCACCCTTTTCAGCCAATTGTTTTACATGTGTTGATCAAAGTTTTGGCACTTTCAGAACTAAACCCATTAACTCACAAGCATGACCCTATTTATAACTGAAAATATATAGATAACATGTGGTGAGTTTGAAAGCTGCTATTATATTCCAGAGAGGGCTAATTTAGGGAAACAGAAATACTTGATCTCTTCTGATAGGCAGCATGTAAATAAAGCAGCCACTATGAAATTCACCATGAGCTCACTTAAAATGTCTAAACCTTTTAAAGCAAATGCTTGAGCTATGTGCACTGTAACCCAGTAGTGGTTCCTGTGACATACTGTGAATGCTATGACCATGTGCAAAATTTATAAAAAGATACTGTTCACATAGAATTGTAAATAGGACTCATTTACTGGTACAGGTGGAGGTAGATGTTTGAAAAAGATTTTATTTGCATTTTTTTATCAATTCAATATGAATGGATACTAAGTTTTATGCCAGTAGTAGGTTTCTAATGATATATATATATATATATATTTTCCTTCGTCTGCATCTTCTCTGATAATCAACTACAACGTGGGTGTATCTAGCAATCAAGAAATTCCTTAATGTCTTGTTAGAGTGCCTTGCTCATTCATTCAGGTTTAAATCAAATGCTAAATATGAGATCAGGAAGGAGGTTTCTCTGTGAAATAAACAGCTATTACATGGATTGCCTCTTCTTGCAATGGATGAGGGCCAGAACACAACGAAAGGTCTGGTGAAGAGGGAAGCCACAAAGACAAGTAAAGGAGTCAAGAATAAAATGCTTCTTCTGACATTTGACTTTGACGTAGGGGAGGTAAAACTAAATGAAAAGGGACTGTACATAATAGGTAGGGGAGGGAGAGAAGTGAGAGCGCACAAGGACTGATTTTAGGCAGGGTGGATTAAAGAAGGTGTGTACTTCATGATCTCAGAGGTCTTTTCCAACCCGGTTGATTGTATGATTCCTCTTCTCCTGACCTGGTTCTGTTATGCGGGGAGCCTCAGTCAAGCCTCGCCACAAAGTACAGAGCAATGATAGGGTTGTGGACAGGCCCTGCCTGGGGATGGTACACCAGGCAGGAGAGGGCCACTTGCAGCCCCACCATCTCTGTTGGTGTGTGGGAACACAGACACTCTCAGTGGTTTGTTCATAGGAGTTTGACTAAAGTCACCTCTAAGTAATGGCAAGTGACATCTAAACTGGCTCTGAAAAGTGGATGTAATGAAAATATAGCTGGCTATTGTAAGCCATGTTTTTCAAACATGGCCTTTTACGCAGGATATCCCCTTCAGTCCACAGGGGAAAATGCTAGGACTATCGTAGAAAGCTTAATTACAACACACCAGAACAGCAGTTCTCATAACTCACTTCTACAGGACTGATACTGATACTGTGTGGCAACAGCAAAACCAAAAAAGACAAGTAATAAGTCACAAGCCCTTTTTTCTGTCCCACTGCTCGGCTTTACATGAGGAGGTCTCTGCAGCTCTGGGAGTTTCAATCCTTAGTGTTTCTCCTAATCCAAATGTGCTGCTCAGGAGTTTTGGTAAACCTATATTTGAGATGATGGTACAGAATGCCAGCACGTTGCACACAGTAAAACAGCCAACTGCAATGCTATGTTTGTACAAAGATGGGCTCTGATACTGGGTACCTTCAATCCCCACACGTGGGAAAAAGTGGGCGCTAGCAGGGGTTGTTGGGTTATCCTAGGAATCTGGCTGCAGACTCAGATCAGAACCCCACAGCTAGATGGGTGTGTTTGGTGACAACGGAAACACTCACAGGTCCTCAGCCAACTGGCTTGGAGTGACCTCTCCAAGCGTTTCCAGCGAGGTGGCTTATGCACAGCACCTCCTGGGGACATTCCCAGGGGCATGTGAACTGCCAGGTGGACCCCAGGAACAGTTCAGGCAAATGCTGGTTGGCACAGGCCAAAAGTATGCCAAGGACCCTGTTACCAGTGCAACAGGATGAATGGTCATGGCCAGAGCCTGGGAGCACTGTGAAGCATTGCTTGCTTTTCTAGGTAGGCTGTGACTGCCACAGTATGCCACTGTAGGGCACCCAGGAGGACCTCCTCGGAAATCTAGTGTAAGCCCTCTACTGCTAACCACTCCAATAGCAGCTTCTTGTCCTCCCTCCACATGTGGTGTATATCCTGGTGGCTTCAGCCATGCAAGATGATTTCTGGCTAGCAGTTCTGAGGTTGAGAAATTTGTCTGTCTCTAAGACACTCAATACAAAACCCCTTTTTTAAGATTAGTCATAAGACAGAAAAAAGTCAGATGCCTAGTATCTTCTGCTGGATGAAAGAAAACATCACCAAGTGTCCTGGAATTGCTGATCTAATACAGTCTACTTACAACCCACTTTGAAAGAAACTGGCTGGTTGAGTTAGGGACTGCACCAAAAAAAAAAAAAAAAAAGTAGCAAAAGCATTTTAGGGAACCTTTCACCTCTACCTTCCTCCCCTTGGTTATCAATCTAGAAAAGTGTCTGTCTGTGATTAAGAGGGGTGGTCTGACATTGTACTACTGCTTGATGTTTAAGTCACTGTTCAGTTGCCTAGTGCCCTGGGGCTCTGGCAGCTCAGATGGTGAAGATGTGCAATAAAATGAGGAGACTGCAACAGTGAGTTTTGAGACATCTTTGCATATGTGTACAGACACCTTCATAGGTACAAACAACCTTGATTTAAAATGTGGGAAATTCCTCCTCTGGGAGTTTGTGGGTACCTATTGAGGTACCAGGTTTCCTAAGAAGGATAATGCCTTCTGTAGCTTTCATTACCATGTGGTGTGACATGGAAAACCACAACTAAGGTTCCTGTCTTTTAATGAAAACAGTTCTCTTGGGAGAATGTAATTTCATCAAAGTTGTTCGGTCTTTCAACTAGAAATCAGAATTATTAAGCATCAAACTGGAAAAAAATTGTTACAAGGTAACACTTTGGGGAGGGAAGCCTGAACTGGAAGCACTTCAGAACTCTTTGCCTTCGAAGTCTTCAACTCTTCGTTCAGGTTAAGCATGGAAATTTCTCTTGAAACATCAAATATTTGTA
Organism: Cephalopterus ornatus; assembly: GCA_013396775.1. Lineage (NCBI taxonomy): Eukaryota > Metazoa > Chordata > Aves > Passeriformes > Cotingidae > Cephalopterus > Cephalopterus ornatus. Next base: position 63,906 of record VZRE01003117.1, on the reverse strand, counting down.
GGAGTGGAAAGATGACAAAAAATCCATTTGCTGAACTGTTCCAGCCAGGTAACTATTGAGGACATCTGAGATGTTTCTAGACAATATTTTGTATAAAACTTTGTGTCACCATCAGGTGCTCTAAAAATACTGAAACATCTTAAAATAAAATTAAGCAATCTACAAATCCTGTTAGCAAATTCTGAAACATTTCATTGATGCTATTTTTTTGTTACTTGTAAAGTCCAATTAATTTGCTTCACTAAATTTCAACTTCACAAGTTGTCAACAGAGAAAAGGTGGTTTATTTTTTCCCACTATCAACTGTTTAGAGTGCTTTGGAAAACAGGCTATGTTGTATTCTGCCCTATTTTCTACAATTAAAGTCCTCTTAAATTTCACAGGAATGAAAGCGGGTCATACATTAAATAATGCTTGCTTTTAAATGTCCTTGATGACTGGTTTGTCATGGGCAGTGAGACACCACACGATCTGTTCTTTATTTTGACTATTTCTGTGTCTGACAATGCAGCAGTAAAAGCTCCTTATTAACAAAGATGTGTAAACTGGAAAATAAATAGGAAAATAAAAGTTTCATTTGTAGTATTCACTGCAAAGGGTTGTTACAATAGTCCCAATAAAAGAGCAGAATCTTTGTTTTTCCATGTGCAAGGCAAATTACCCTTTCCTCTTTTATTTAGCAATGTTTGCTAGTGGACATCTGCAACTTTTCAGGTGCTAGTAATATAAAATTTATATTAAAATGTTCAGAAAAAAAGTAAAAAATATATTGATATGTCATTACCAGTTTAACCAATCCCTTCTTGTTCAAAAATACTGAAATTATATGCCCGTTCTGGTACATAAGGGGTGTAATGACAAGATGATCACCCTAGAGAAACAAAGATACCTATTTAAACAAATACATGTATTAAATGAAAAAAGTTGGACAGAAAATAAGCTGTTAATTAAGAATGACACTTGAAGAACAAATCAATATACATATGTAAAAAGTTTTTGGACTATACATTGATATTCAAAATCACTAAAAGATTTCATGATTTAAACACAGAATGGAGATATTGGGGGGGGGGGGGGTGCAAAAAAGCGGCTTTCCAATTTCAAGCCTGAACCGGAAGCACTTCAGAACTCTTCATTGAACTACAAAGACTTTTATAGAATTGCAGATGGTTTTAACATTGTTTAATCTTTTGTTTTTTGTTTCAGTGAAAGAAAAAAATTGTTCCTTTGTTTTGAGGAAACACTATAAAGATTTTCTCATAGATTTTTGCTGTCAAAGGAAAGTTCACAAATCTTACCGGGTGTTGGTTAATTTTTCTGCCCATTTCTCATTTTACAGTATTTATTAAGTAATGCCTGCTCTATGAAGAAGACTGATCTCTTCTGCAGGTATGTTCAAGCCTTAAGAAATCTATGAATATTTATCACTCAAACTTGCCATACCAGTAATATTAAAACTTGGACAATAAAGTGGAAAAAAATGTTGCTTCTTCCTGCAATAGATCAGTTCTTGTTTTCTATAACACAGGCCATTTAACATCAATTAATGAATCTATCAATATTGATACCCATACTGTCATCTTTTAGCCTCGAATTAGATAATAAGGAGTGCATAAAACCCAGAAATACCTTTTACTGCAAAAATTTGTGATGATTTTGCAGTATGAATGAATGCACAAAACTTGCATGTGCGTATATATAATCTGCAGACACACACATATATTGTGCACACATGCACAATTAGATATGTAGACATATATAAAAAGGATTTTAACATAATCCTTCACATTGATCAAGGTAGCAAGGCAGTTGCAATGGCTTGCCCCTCTGCATGACTGCCTTTCTTGAGTAAAACCACAAAGGGCAGAGATTTGAGTCCAGTCACTGGTTTTATTTTTCACATCTATACTAACCTAAAGCAAAGGATTAATGAGGCTTTCAGAAATCATGCCACCTGCATACTTAAACAAAGTAAATGGAAGAAGTTGCTATCTTATAGAAACTGCTTTTGTGAAGGCTTTTAACCTCTTAATTAAACTCTTGAAAAGACTCCTGCTATTTCAAAGGTTTCGAGAAAGAATTCCTATTGTAAATCAGAAACCAATGCAAAACAACCTTGTGAACAGAAAATTCCTAGACTATATGAAACAAGAAATTGAATCTGTGCACACCTTTATCTGACAGGCACAACCCCTTTTAAGCAAACAAAAGAATAATAGTTTTCTTTTCCTCAAAGAGGTCTCTTTTGCCAGTGATCATTTTTCAGGTGATAGTAGTTTTTCTGTACAAACCCATATCACTCCATCTTGGATCTGCTAGACAGCTGTCTAAATGTTTCTACTGACCATTCCTAGTCTCCCTCTGTTTTAATTCAGTCACAAACTAACAGTCCTTTACACAGATTGCACAAACTCTGGTTTACTTCTTCAACTTCTTCACCCAAGGAAAAAAATATTTACAACAAAGCCTGAGTGAGGTTGTCATTTTGTTTAGAAACTGTACCGAAAACTCGACAATCACTTTCAGAGCAACAAAGGAACTCTTGTTGGCTTGGCTTATCTTGTTTTGGTCCAGAATGTGTATAGAGTGATGTGATCTCAGCAAGATTTTTTTTGTTTGTTTAGCAAAAAGAAAACCTAGTATAGTCACTAGGCCAGCATTTTCTCATGACTTTTTCGAAGATCAAAGGAAAGAACTGTAACCTCAAAAGTATACGACTGAGATATTTGTGTCTGTGTCTGGTCAATAAAATAAAAAGGCACTTGACCAAATAACAATTATAAGATAATTAATTCTTAGGGCTGTTTCACCTTTAGAAACCTCAACAAATGCTTATGTATCATGGAAGTAAATGTTGTTCAAGATGGACATAAGAACCTGGGAGCTAATACAGTATAATGTGCGTCTATGAAGTGTTAAGTTATACACAGGTGACATAATTTTGCTGCAAATCCATTAATTTCATTCATTCTCTTCTCCAGAACTTGGATGAACTGGATGTATGCAAAATATGTTAATCTTCTGGTGGAACTTCTTTATACACACAAAAAAGAAGAGTATGTTCAACACAGTACAATTCCCAACCAACACATCTTAAGTCTAACCAGACTGGTACAGATGTATCAGCTTGGTACAGACGCTCACTCCATCCTTGTCACGGTTAGACTTTTACCAGTGATGTAGCAATATTTTTTGTGATAGCTATTTGAACTTAAAAACTGAATTCCCCATTTGGATCTTGGAATGTTTTAGGGTAATAATTTTATTTGAGAGTAATTCTGCGACATTATAAGGTGATCAACTAAGGCAGAGAGGAGTCAGTTGACATCTTCCTCTGACCAAAGAACTGTCTGTTTTCAGTCATCTAGATATTTTATGCTGTGTATTCAAAATCAGTAGATCCTTTAGAAAATTTAGCAATTTTTTGATTTATCAGGTGGCAATGCAAGTCTGTGGATAATTCAGAAACTAACTCTATTTACTGTATCCTGTGTTTAGACAGCACAAGGGTCTTTGTGGTTTCAAAATGTGAATTGCAAGTGCAGCAGAAGGAACTCGTGATACCCAACTGACTGAACTAGAACATGGCAGAGGAAGTCCAGTATAGATAGGTGTCAGGAGAGGCACTTAGGGAAAAGGTAATTCAAACTTTACAGGACAAGCTTTTGAGTAGCTACTAACATGCTAGAAAGAGGTCCTGCAGCTGTAATAAGTATGAAAAAACCAACGTGGCATTCAGTAAAGGTTAAAAAATTGAAAAACCCAAAGTTTTGAGAGTTGGAAAGCAAACAGAAAAGCATCCATAATTGCCCTCTATAAATCCATGGTATGCAAGCACTTTAAACATGCTATGCAGGGCTTATCCCTCCTTGACTTCTCTTAGATCAAATACATGAGAACTGAAAGAAAGTTCAGTAAAGTGACAAGGATGAACAGAGGAATGGAATGTCAGAAACAATCCCAACAGCCTACACCTGAAAAATTGACTAATGGAGATACAGCAGAGGTGTATAACTCAGCTGTGCATCAGTACAGAAGTGCTGTTTCCACTTTCTCCTCATGCTGCATTTAGAGAACATCAAATGTGGTGAAGTTCCAAGTAAATAACAGGAGGTACTTCACCATGCTACACTGGCTAGCTGATCAGCAGACATGCTGTCACAAAAAATCATGAGCGTTTCACTGGCTCAAAAAGCAATTGTACAAACTCATAAAAGAAAACTCTGAGGATCTACCAAAGCCACAATAGGCTCAGTGAGTCTCTGAGTGCAAATTTCTGGCATCTGGGACAGTTTACCAAAGCAGAATTATTATATTCTTTGCTGGATTTTCTAGTTTTCTTTTAGTATCTGTTCTTGAAGGCTGGATGCTGGGCTAGGTCAGCTTTTAGCGCAACCTGGTACAACCATCCTTATATTACGGAGTAGAAGCACGTCAGAAATAATTTCATTAATACCACGAAGCAGCCAGTCTTCACTCCCGGTCTAGCAGTTTTGGCAGGAGTTCTGTTAAAACTAAAGCTCATGGACTGAGTCAGCACGCACAGTCAAGAACTATAAATGCAGAGACCTGCCAGAAGCACTGAATATAAGTAAGCATCTTCTAGCACACTGTTTCATGACCTAATAGTGTTTTCCATACCGCTTTAAAAGAAAAAAATACTACACCAAATAAAAAAAAAACCAAGGGAGACATTTGGGATTCTTACTCTTCCCTGGCAAAGAATCTTAACAAGAAACCATGTTCTTGACAGAAAGCATTGCAGGCCAGAGAGTGTCTTCTCAGATGGTGAGCCAGTTTAGAACGCTGCAAAGAAGCTGCCAGTGTCATGAAATTACTGGAATGAAATCAGTCAGTTTTGATGCTTAATTAAGAGTACAATTCTCTTGAAAAGCAGCTCACAGAGAGTTAAAAGAAAAAGTTGATTCAGCACATTATTAAGTGATATTAACAGTAATTAATAGGTAACCACATATTACTGTTCATGCAAGGTTGTAAGCTGATGTATCGGGTATACTCACAGAGACTGCAGGCTGCGCAAGTTCTGGAGTGCTTCAGTAGGAACCTGGCGTAGCTGGTTATTCTGCAGCATCCTACATTTTGAGTAGCACAAAACCCAGAATCAACATAGTAAAGACAATTTCTTTCTATTGCAAATTTTCTTCCAAGCTTACCTCTTTTGTAGTAGTTCTACTTTCAGATTACAAAGCAAAGCTACACAAATACTCCATTCCCCTTACCCTGTCAGAAACCCTGCTCTCTTCAAAGCAAACAAATACCTGTAGCATATTAGCTTTGTTAACTGCTAGACAACAGCTTTGAGCAGAATTTTCAAAGCAACTGAGAAAGTTAAAAGAACTCCAGTGACTCTGAAATTTTCATTCTCATGTACCGATTTTGTTTTCCTTCTGAAGTGATCCTATTCTAATAAAGCTGTGAAGGACTGACTCTTCAAATCCTTATTCAGGAAAATGCTACTATGGCAAATGTAACTTTTAACTGTACAAGGAATTTATGATTTGGTTTGAACAAAATTTGATCTCTATAAAAATTGCTCTTTTTTTTCAATGAAATAGATTTTCTCAAACTGAACGTTGCCAGCAATGACCTGACAAATCTGTTTTATGAAATATCACATTATTTAGCTTGCAAAGATTGAAAAATCACTTTTCATTCCTAAAGAATCTTTTCCTCCCTTTGAATATGGTTTCATTCACACTACCTAATATCCTTGTTTGGACCAACTCCTACACATATAAAAGAATTCTATGTGGATAAATCCAAAGTAGTACGTGCTGCCTTCAAAACGAGGCATACTTGATGGGAGACTAGAAAAGAAATAATTTTTGGCAGATCTAAAGGTCCTTGGGCCAACAAGAGCTAGAGCTCACAACTTAAAAGTAGATGGAATGGGAATCTCTTTGTACTTCTTTTCCAGTTGTGTATTTTTTCAGTAGAGCTTTGTATACTCTTCCAGCAGCATCAGGCTTGGCTTGACGCTGACTAGGAGGTTGATGTTCTTGCTAATAATACAATTTCTGTGAATTTTACATAGGCAAAGATCCCCTCTAGTGCAAACACTGTGAGATGTGGCCTGCTAATAATTTTAGTAACTCTATGTACTGACTTATTACTCCAAATAATACGGGGTTTTGTAACATTTTTTATAATTTATCCAATAGTCATTACATTGTAAAGAACAAGATACGAAATACGGATTGCATTTTAAATTACATTGTGTTCTACAGTAACGTTTTTTACCCCCCCAGCTCTCAAGAAAAGGAAAAGACAATTTAACGCCAGTTTTGTGTGATCATGAAAAGTTCACTTGAAATCAGAACTTTTGAGACAGTTGAAGAAACTATTAACTGAACCAATTTTTACCTTTGATATTGTACAGAGACATCTACTTGATGAGCAAGTTGTTTTTAGAATGCCATTAATGTTTTCCAACCTTTGTTTAGGATATTTTCTATATGAAAAAACAAAGATTTAATGATGTTCATATGTATCTTCACTTCAATTGAATTGTTCAAAATGAGCTGATCAAAATATGTAATTTACTTGATCAAAACTTCACTGGTTAATTAGTTCCCTGGAGCATTTAGGAAATCAGAAATATATCAAACAACACACAGTTTACTTACAGCACTTTAAGACTGAAAAGGCCAGCAAATGCTCCCTTAGGAATGTATGTCAAGCCATTTCCTGCAAGACGTCTGCAAAGTTTGAAAAAGGAAAAGAAAGAGTGAATACTTTTTTCTCTTCATGTGGAATTAATTTGGTTCTTAAAAAGTGCAATACAGCTATGTTTGAGCAACCCATGTCAGAGACAGTAGTTTAAAAGCCTAGTTTTGTCATTAATACACTTTTTAAAGAAAAAAAAAGAGAATTCTCTAACTGCACAGTTGATCCACTGACAGATGGACTGCAGAGAAAAAGGACAATTTCATTGCAAATTGTGCTTAGAATGCACTTTGAATGAATTCTTCATATTCTTTTTAGGGGTTAGAGCAATCCCAGCAACTAAAATACAGACATACTGACAACAATTAGCATCACAGGATTTACAGACATGCACTTGTGTAATTATGCATGTATGATGTTCATCAACATTTATTTCATCTGCACTAATATAAAAATAGATCCACGTAGTAACGACCACAGTTAATTTTAAAATAACTACACATAAAACTGCTGCACCGGTGGAATAATAGTTTTCCCTGTGAGCAGTTGTGTAATAAGCTGGCAAAAAGTATTTGCTGAAATTTGTAGGGCTTTCTTCCCTACTTCTATTGCATCTTCCTCTCAGAATGCCTGAAAGGATTTTACAGACCTAGTTAAGTACAACAAATACCTCTGTAAAGCATGTTACTCTTACAGAAAAAAAGGCTGCATTCTGTAAGGTTTTTGTCTAGAAAAGGGATAATCTATTTGATACAAAATAATGGCATTTCCATGTTCTGGCCTTCAGGAAAGAGCACAGGATTAGTTCCAGGAAATGCCTCAGGTACCAAGCTGCCGGAGAGGAACCTACAGGACTGAAGTAGGAACCAGATTTGCCATTACTCTTCATGGAAAAGGTACCTGTACTTATGACAGCAGCCCCAAAGATTCAGCACTTACTGGCCCTTAAGGTGCTATCTTCCTTTGGAGTTGAGTTGCCCCAAGCTAACTACGGGGTCCTGGGTACACCTTGTTTTTAGGCTCCTACTTCATACAGAAAATAAAAAGATAAAAAAACCCAACACCCCCCCGCCCATGAATTTAGATTTCAGTGTCAAAGACTTTTCAGGAATTTTCACTTTGTGGCTCTTCCCTGTCCTAACATCCCTGCTGAGAGATGTGACCTGTAACACTGAGCAAGTGGCTCTTCCTCTCTCTGGTACATGTATGTAATTGTGCTCTGCAAAGATGCTCAGCTACTGCACTTGTCTCTCACTTTGGAGTATACTAGAGTCTGATCTTCAGGCATCAGAGAACTTGGCACATGCACCTGAATTCCTGCAGGCAAATGAGCAAACCAAACCCGGCTCACTCTTGCTCCAAGATGAGGCACTCATAGGAAAAGCCTAATTTTTTTTTCTGATGTGTGAGAGTCTTCTCCAGCTTCAGCTTTCAATCTGAACAAAATTGGCAATGACTTTAGGGTTCTTGCTGCATCAAGCAGGTGTGTGCTAGGTTAGGCACACCAAACTGAGTTCCTGAAAGTAAATCCCTTTTGTGGATCACTAACAGTGGAGATTGAGGACCTGTCTAATTCTGATTTCAGTTTATGGTAAGATTTTTAAAAAAAACCCTAAAGACTGCTTCACCCCCAGTCTTTTGCAGAGCACCCTTTTGCTCTGCCATTTTAATTACATTATTGGACTTAAGTCTGGACGTGAGCTTGGCATGAACCAGCAAGTGAGGAGTCTGCAAAACCTCACTGGAAAAAAAAGAAGGTGCAGGTATTGAGGTTTTCACTTCAGTTACTGCTTTGAGTGTCATATGGAAAACTTGATAGAGAGCAGAGAACTAAACCTACATGTCTAAAGAATCAAGCTCATGCTCTTTCAGGCCACCATACCTTCTTAAGGCAATGCAAATTGTCAGACACGTTACATGTAAATACCACCTGTTTGAACTGCAATACTCTTCATAAAATGGGCTAGCTGAGAAAATCAGACTTGGAGAAGGGCTCTGGCAATTACCAAGCATGCACCACCTGGTTGCAAATGCAGGACTGTGGCAATTTAATTGGGACACTATGCAGCTTTAAAGTTTTGTTGCAATGTGTAATACTCACTTTTGCTACCTTCAGAGCATCACCATGGCTTTCTGCAGTAAGCCTTAATGTTTGGCATTTTTTGAGAATGTACTGTCATAATTTAAAGACATTTTAATGGTACCTGTGATGTATATCTAATATATTTAGAAAATACCTAAGCACAGAGCCACATGTACGTAAGTACATGCTGCATGACTCACTGACAAATACTGTACTGCATTGGGCTAGTCTCTCATGGCTAAAACTTTTCCATGCAGCTTATGTACCTGTTTCCTTTTGTGGCCAGGCTTTCTGTCAAACTGTCTTCAGAATAAGATTTGACAGAATAAACTGCTGTCATTCTGACTGTAAGGTCCATTTGGATCATCTGGCCAACTACAATATACCATCCTAACAGCCCCTCTGCATGGCTCCAGCTCCAACACCTTTTGGAGAAATATCCAAAGTTGACAGATAGTTGTAAGCAAGGGATGCTGAGCCATGTTCCTGAGCTGCTCTGAATGATAGTTACCTGGACTATTAAACTAAGATGTAATTTTTAATTCTTCCTTTGTTTCAGATTCCCTTGTTTTTTTGCTTTGCTTCTTTCCCCTTTAATTCACAACCTCTCAATTATTAAATATGTCTTGTACAAACACTTTAGATAGATGAAGAAATAACACATTAATGTTTTTAATAGAAATAGCTTCTATATTTACTCCTTATGAGTTCTTTAAACCTCAAGTTATTCTTGAAGTTTTGTTTTGAATATTTTTCAATTTGGAAAGAGCTTTCACTAATTTTGCAGACAGTGATCAGTTCTATCTTATATGATATCTCTCTGCTAATGCATCAGCAGATCATGCTCATCATGTACAGCCCTATGTATTTCAGCAGAGGGTTACATCATGTATATCACAAATGTATGTATGTCCTTGTAGTTCTCTCACAAAGCAAACTGACACTGTCAGAAAAAGTAGACACCTGGCAACAATTATTTTAGATGTTACGATGTCATCTGACCTTCATTTACCATAGTAAATGCTTTCTCATGATGGCCATTTCATGATTTACTGTGGAACAAGTTCAGGAAAAGCACCTATCTATTCCCAAGATGTTCCATGAAACCACTTCTGAACACTGGCACAATAGTAGCATCTTTCCAGCCCACTGGAATTTCCCAGCATAGTAGTATTCTGTAAAAATCAGGAAAAATTATTCATTTCAGTAATTGTCTAATTCTTTCAATATTCTTGGATGAAATTTAGCACATCAGTTCTTTAAGGCATGCTGCAAAGCTCATTAAGTATGGCTTATTTGTTCCTGGTAATTTTTAATATCTTCCTTGCAGCATTTTCTTACTGTGTTTCTATTCTCAGCTTTGGCACTGGGAAAAATGAATCCCTTTGTTGACACTATGCTATATATCAAGTATCTACCAGCATCCACTTTTCTCCAGGGACCTTGTTTTCCATTACCCTAAATTATTTGAGGGAAGCTGTCCAATATTTTTCTGAACTTTGGATATACTTTGGGTAGTAATTTTAGTCTGAATGGGTAAATATAATTTCTCTGAACAAATGAGAATGGACATAGTATCTGTCTCTGCAGTCGAGTATTTAGTTAATGATTTCTGAGAGTAGGAATAAAATAGCTTGTTTATAGCATTTATGTAACCAAATGGCTGGCTTTTATTATTTGAACAACTTTGAATTCCAATTTTTGAAAGTTAATTCTTTTATTTCAAGCATTTCTGACATTGTTTTAAAAATACCTTGTTATTTTAGAAATATCTCATTACGTACATTCAGGCTGATATGTATCACACCTCTTTAATGAAAAAGTAATCAAAATGGATCATATTTTCTGGGCTATATTATTTTAGATTTTAATTGCAGTGCTTTGAATAATCTTGCAAATTAATGGAAGCTGGAAAAGTTTGCAGAGAAGTACCACCACTTCTTCTTCAGTACCTGCCACAGCTGGAGCCAAGATACTCGGATACTTTTAGCTTAGGCATTGGCTACGTTTTTATACTCTTGCAAATCTCTTCATAAGAGGTGTGAGACACCCACAGAAAGCTCCAAAAATTATCAGAAACTTTTTTGTTTTCCTTCGATTGTCTGAAAAGAAAAACTTCATCAGATTGAAGCAAATAAATATGAGGTTGTAACTGAGAACAGTCACCTATTTCCTTTATATTTCTAGTACAATAATTTTTCTTTGCCAACTAAAAATAGCTTTGAGTGTGGATGTTTTTTCTGCATCATGACAAGCCTTTCCTGGCACCAAACATCTCCTCATTACCTGATGGGATGAAAGGTGAACTTGAAACTCTAAAAAGTCTTCTCTCTAGAGATAAAAAATTGTGGCCTTTAACAAAGAAAGCACCTTTCCACTGACTGTGGAACAAACCAGTGGCAAATCTAACCCAGCTACTTCTCACCGTCTGCAGCAGACAGTGCTAGTACAATATGGGTAGTGGCTGCTTTTCTTCTTTGCCTAGGTAAAATCTAGTCCAGCAAATGCTGAACAAGCATCTGTGAAGCGTATTTCAAAATCTAGTAGTATCAAACCTATAGCCAGGACATGAAAGGAAGGTAATTGTCTCCTTGAGAAAAAGCATATGTTTACATTGATTAATATTCATGCCGTGTTCTAACAGGATTAGCACAATGGAATTTTCTGGAACAAGTTACTGATCACCTCTTTCAAGGTGCTGAAATGCAGGAGAATAGATGACACTTTGGATAGTGATACAGCTCAACATATGATGGGAATAAACAGTGTGAAAGGAGTCAAGCTCCACTATTAAGAAGAGAAAATGAAGTGAAATCTATTATAATTCTATCTCAGAACAGATACAGTTAAGTAGAAATTGATTATACACTCAAATTTCTGATAAATATATTGGACTCTTATTATTATGCCAGTAAATTATAATATGAATACCAAATTGACTCAAGGTTTCTAGACTAGTGCCAGTGCATGTTCTTTAATATAGACTAGGTTATATATTATGGCATCACTTTTGTTGCATTACATTTAATCAGTTCTCACATAGTGCAATATAGAATGTAATGATGAGTGCAATATAAAATCATTCTTTAACTATGCAAAGATATAGAGGGATTTCTACAAAAATAATTCTGTGAACTACTATCCTGCCTTGGTGCCTCTTCGACTCTGCATTTTACTTCTGTTCACTAACCGGTTTGCTGATTTTATTTAAGGAATGAGAGCAAGGACTGCACATGCTAAGAGAATGCTATCATGAATATGTTTATATATATATGTATAAAAATTTATATATATTAGTAGGTTAACATCAGCAGTCCCAATTCAGTCAGTTTTATATTTGCTTGTTTTCTTGGAAAATAGAGCTTCTATTTATCATTTGCTACATTGTATACTACAGCTAACAAACTCTCCAGACAGAAAACTGAACAGGGATCATATGGAAGAACCTAAAAACTGTTGAAAAAAAAAATCTTTGCTTTTCTGAATAGAAATTGGAACTACAGAAGGCCTGAGACAGTGAAAACCCCCAACATATGGGACAGTTCTGCTGCTACGTGGTACCTTCCCGAATTGGTGCTGAAACACTAGCATGTGATGTAGAAAATTCCATTAAAATTCATGTAATCATGACTGTGTCTTTTTTATCTTGTGTATAGATAAGAAACTCTCTTTTGTAATTTGAAACTTCTTTCTTAAAAGCCTGATCTGCCTCTGCAACTGCCACAATAGTTCTGAATAGCTGATAAAGATCCATGGTGAAATACCAGTCTCATTGATGTCTGTGGAAAAATTTGTGCTGAGACAAGTAGAAATAGGACCCTCATTTGCATCCTACCACAGTATCATCCTTGCCAGTAATTTACTTGTCTCTGAGGAGCTGCACCAATAGCACTACTACCAATCCTAAAACTCTTATCCCAATTTCTAGTGAAGGAAATGGCTGTCTGGGGAGGAACATGGAAGTATAACAAGAAAACTTAAATTTCCAAATCTTTTTCTGAAACAACTTGTTCTAATATAAAAAATTGCCTTTGTTCAAGGAAGAATTACCAATCTTGAACCTTGCTTCAATTTTTTTTTCCGACAAACTGTACCACAGATACACAAGCACACAACTACATACATATTTAGTCCACCTATATAAAAATATAGCCAATATATAATTTATATATTTCTATGATCATAATTTTCTTTGGCTTACATATGCATCAATAAGTAAGATGAAACATTCCTTCTTCTTACATTTAAAAAAGCTCTGACAAAATGGACATTCATCCAGCACTTATTCAAAGTCAATTAAAATTCTGAGATCAGTTTAATTATGTATTTATTAAAGACTATTCTCAGACCAATGCAATAGGAATGCATGAATTAACAGGTGATTAATTACAGTGTTAATAACTAATGGGTGCTATCAACATATATTTCAACATTTTTTTTCAAGAAGTGCTATGTTAGACTTGCAATTGAAAAGTTAGTCTGTATTTTAATTATCTTTTTATATTTCAATCTGTTGTGTTAATTAAAACTAATAGCAATATAAAAAGAAATGCAGGTCAAATGATATATTAAAAAATATGATGCTCAGAGAGATCAAAGAAGAAAATGTAAAGATCTTCTTTCTTTAAAAAAGGGGAGGAGAGTGTGCAAGTCATAATTGTGCTATATATTATATTTATTGCTACTTACAGTTTAGTTGGAAATTCAAATATAACACAGTCTGCTCTTGCTTTAGGGCCTAATTGCCTTTTAAAATGCATGTGCCAAATTCTCATAGGATGTAAACTGGAATAACTCCAACTGACCTAAAGCAGTTGGAATTAAATTTGTGTGTTTGATCTCGAGCTGGCTTTGATAAAACAGATCATAGATTTTTGTCAGTTAAGGATATGGTCTAAAACGTGCTATTTCTTTCTCCATTTATAAAAGGCAGAGACTCTTTCTGCATCTGGCATGAGTGTGATCTAGTAACTGCTAAAGACAACTGATTTCTCCATTTGTGGAGCTGTCCCTAGCCAGCGCTGAGCACAAGCTGGTTTGCTCTTCTACAGGACTCTAACAGGGCCCTTCTGCTCAACAGGTATCCAAGAAACTGCCTTCCAATCGCAGCAAGGCCAACTGTCTGGAGGTAGTCTAACATCAGCCAGTAAATCCCACACCGATTCCCAGCAGTGGATCCCATGGATACAACTAGTAAAAGGCATTCCTTCTGTGTTTGAAGAACGCTGTCACCAAATCACTGCTCTCAGAACTACCTTAAAATTGTTAAAATTTGTTTCTCACTGTTTAAATGTTACAGCAAGATGGAGCATTAAATGGTGGATCATATGTATCTCATTTCGTAGGCCAGGTCTTTCAAGTGTTATTTACACTTCTGATGCTGGTTTTCATTTTATCCCACTAGTGTCAATATGACCGGAAAGGGTAGGAATTAATAACAATAATCATTAATAACAGGAACTGGCTGAAGTGTACTGAAGCAAACACGCCATGATCACACTGTCAATAATGAAAAATGAACACATTTTAGTGTTTAGCTGTTTAGTCATTTCAGTGTGACAAAGAAACACAAATAGCATAGATCCAAGTTTTGACGTTGCTGCTGTTATGCTGAGTGGTACAATGAGACAGCACCAATGAATTACTGGAGAAATTACCGCTAATCCTGCTTGGAAATTCAGAAAAATGACTTAGAAGTTGATTTTACTGTGCTTGAGAACCTATTAGATATAAATGTCATATGGGCTGAATTCCTTAGCCAAAATCCTAAGCAAGTGAAAAACTGACCCATGTAAGTACCAAAAGTGCTCACTGCAGTGAAATTAAGCAGTCTACAAACATGATGAACTTCCACTGATAAAAAAGGGAAATTATTTCTTCATACTTGCTACTGCAGCACACACACAATGTGTAAGAATTAAATTAAAATCCTGCCTCAGGATGTACAGATATATAGCATGCTTCACCTTAGTTTAATTAAGTATAATGTCACTATCTGTATTGATAGCAAAACACAAAATGCTCTTCCAATGACTCTTTTTGATGCTCTAAACTAGTTCCTAATGAACAGTGCTGGATATTAAATTACAAGTTCCAGAAAGCACTTATAAGCTACAAGCCAAAAATAAACTTCAACAGATGCTCAATAAGAGTAATGCAGCAGAGCCAACAGAATTTCTTGGATATCAATGTAGAACACTTATTATTTCTGCTTTCATGCATATCTGACTCTTTTCATTTCTATTTTCTTCCTTCCCCATTGCCTCCCCTTCTTTACACCATAGATGCACAGCATCTCCAGTGTCAAGGTTGCTCTGTGCAATTTGCATTAACATTTCCAGAATAACTGTCTGTCAGCACAAGCCATTCAACAAGCAATGCAAGCAACTCTGATTTAGCATTTACTCTATGCTCTTTTTTTTTCATTTTGTTTTGTTTTGTTTGTTTGGTTGGGTTTTTTTTGTTCCTCACCTTGTCATTCTTTTTGTTTTGTTTTGTTTTGTTTTGTTTTGTTTGTTTGATTGGGTTTTTTTTTGTTCCTCATCTTGCCATTCTTGGTAAGATAGCAAAAAGGGCAGTTTGGAGAATGTCAGGCTGACACATCCACATGGGCAACTTCTTTGTTGTTACTCACTTTGGTGGCATCAAAGGGACAACAACAAAGGCAGTGACAGCCCCAGAACATTAGGGCCCTTTTCTGTGGGTATAAAGGTTACAAATTGTTAGCTCATACAGCAGGATCTTCTGTGCTTATGTTTGTTGTTTCCTAGTAAACTAAAACTCTGCAAGCAAACACTTGGGGAGAAAACTGTTGTCATTGCTTCCTGCTGATTAATTAGGTAAACATCTTCTTACTGTTTTTACCAGCATACGGTTAATTTCAAGACAACTGGTGCACATTCCTCTGTCAGGATTTGGAGTGCAGCTCTGTATTGAAGCAAAGTTGGGAAACTACAATCCTGAGGCATCAACAAAGTCTGTCTTACAGCAACAGAATTTACAATGCTCCAATTGCTGGGCTGGTGACAGGTGGCTCTCACTGACAAACACCACATATCGAACACAGTGTCATAGTGTGATTTACACATATGCACGCATGAAGTGAAGAAACCAAATTTGCAATTCATAAGAAGAAACCGAATTCACAACTTAAGTGTTAAATTGTGCACAGCTCTGATATGATCTATGGGATCATGTCATTTAGCAGTGAAAGTTCTTGACACTTTAATTGATGTAGGTGACACAAGCCAGTTTCCACCAGGAACAGCTCCGATAAACCCTGCTGTGCAAGAACTGTAAAACTAATATTGAAGTGACATTGGAATGTGTGGACAGTTTGAAACCAGTAGATGATACTCTATTTTCACTTCAGTTCTGCAGCTGCAGGTATTTCTACTTTTTTGCCTTGGAGGTTTTTAAATTTATGCAGCTTAATCTTTGGGAAAGATTGTAGTATTTAACCAGGACTGTTCCAGGACTGTTGAAGTAAATGACAAGATTCTGCACTTGCTTAAAAAATTTTTGGATTATGGCTGCAGCACTTTCATTTTATACCAGCTTACGTAACCGTAAAAAGTACAGAACTTGTTTTCAGTGCTAGTCACAATGTGCCTGCACCAGCACAAAAATTAAGACTGGACAAGACCCCCAGGAGCAAATGCTCTCAGTTTTCAGAGACCAGAGATCTCTGTCCTACCGCTCAGAGTCTGTGGGGAAAAGAACACCTAATTCCCATTAACAGCTTTGAAAACCTCTTTGTAGGAAGAAAGAGCAAACAGAGAGAAGTGAAAGGAAAAAAATAAATAAGAACAGATGGCAATGGATCATGCCTGGTAATTTAGGGCTTCATATATACAGTTACTTGGGACTGTCCTGCTTTGTAACAAAGTAATTGTAATATAACAGTCTTTTGTTGTTGTTTTACTATTAAGTTCCTGAAAAATACCAATTTACTAAAAATCGCTTGGAGCTTTGCTTATCTGTGGAATGTTCCCGCATTTAAAATTAAAGTAAAAGCCTTGTATATGTGAATGCGTGGGTGTCTACGCATATATTTATGCATATGTATGTATATGTGGATATATATCTAGCTGGAGAGATTTTACAGTTAGGTTTGATTCAAATAGCTTTCAGTTTTTATTGGCTTTCTTCCTCACTTTTCATTGAGACATTAATTTATAAATAAAACAGTTTCAGGCACTGCTTTGAAGTTTTACTAATCACAAAATGTTAGGTCTACACTCAGATGTAGTAGACTCTCAAATTCTTAAGAGTCCCACCCTGGGTAAGTCTTTACATTTTTTAAAAAACCTTTTTTCCATGCATTACTCTCATTCCTTGCTCTATTAGTAAAGACATTCTACACATATTGTACAATGGCATATGTCATATGTCTAGAAATAATCCACATGGGACTGAGTCTTGGACTTGGTCAGACTGATAAATATCTGCAGTTATTTTGAATTTATAATGAAGAATTTGACTTAATCATGTTGTACAAGTTCATGCAGAGCAATTTGCTGATAATCAAGCAGCTGAAGCATATTTCTTTCTTGGTGGGAGCTCCATCTTATATGCTTTAAAAGAAAATTAAGCCTGAAAGATCCAACATTTTCACAAATAAAAGATCTTGCTCAGAACTAAACTTTTTGGGAGTTAGAAAGTTCAAAGTACAACGTTTTCCAAAATTTTCAGAGGAATGTGCACCTCACAAATACAGCATACTTTCAATATGTTGTACTTCAGTGATCATAGTCTTTGATTAAGAAGATTGGACATGCAATCATGAACACTATGCAGAAGTCCACAGGCAGGGGCCTTGTGGCATGATTCACTTCATACGCACTTGGTGTGTGACATCTTTCCTTGTTATGTCCATATCTGTTACATTATTCCAAAGTTGCAATAATAGCAAGAAAGATACTGACAACCAAAGAAATAAGTAAAGAAAAAGAGAATGAAAAGAAGTAAAGCTTTCTAAATACAAGTGCTGACAAGCAATAAAAATAAGTCATGACAGGAAAATCTGATTGCAAATAGGGTATTGTCCAAAGTTAGCACTACAAAATGGTTTCAATATTTTATTTTTTTCGTAGATGCATAGATGCCACCTGGAAAGACCAGCTGGCAAAATTCAAATGAGCATTAGCAAGGACACCAAAATTGTCACAGCAATACCCACCTAAATTGCAGAGGACCGTACACATTTCATAGCTTAAAACAGATCTGTCTTTGCAAGAAAGGCAGCACAGTGACTGCATTTCTTATGTGGATTTTGTGGTGTGTTAGCAGCTAAACATACTATAAAAAAGAAGACTTTCACTTTAAAACTTATAAACCATGTTTCATAAAAGGCTTTTAATCAACATTTAGAAGTACTCATACAAATACAGGCACCAGTGGTGCATCAGTTACAGAGTCTCAATCACTCCTCAGAAACCTAAATTTTCTTTTAAGCCTGGGCCATTATAACTAGAGTCACTGCCAAATCCAGGTCTCATGAATGCACAATACTTTTCACTTTTGGTTAGTCACCATCACTTCAAGCCAGCATTCCTCTTTTGATGTTGTGCTTGATCAGCTAGTTTTTGCAATGTACTTTTTCCTCTCAGTGAACGCACTAGATAGAGTAACTAAGCTTTTTGCAGGATCCTGCATACTACAGTCAGCCTTCAGGGATGCTAAGTTTAAGAGTAAGGAAACAGTAATTAAAAGTGATTAGGACAAGAAGCCTCGATACTATGAAATGTAGACTCAATTGTCCTTGACACAGGCAGAATGAGGCAGCAGGTTTTGGTTTTGATTACAGCTTTACTTGTGATTTTAATAAACATGAGCCAGTATTCAAACTTTTAATATCCTGCTGCTTAACTATTTCCAAAAAGCAATCCAGCTCTTTTAAACAGCCCTTGCTTAAAAATTTTAATTTGTTTGGCTCTGTCTCTGCTTAGAGAAGTTGTAGCCTCACGGTAACTCTTTTATAAGTTCATTTCCAGAATCATAAGCAATTGAGTTTTTTTCAACTAAGTGTTTCCGCATGTGCCAAAAGTGTCAGGCTGACAGCTTTCCTGCACCATTTTATCTGGTTCCCACAGTAAGTATGAGAGACAAACACAGGAATGTGTCCAGTGCTGACTATGCCCATCAAGAATACAATGATACTTACAGCTCTTCCAGGAAGCGGAGATTGTGCACAGGGTTTGAGGGCAGCTTAGTAATGTTGTTCATACTGAGATCACTGTAGGGGAAAACAGACACAGACTTAATATGGCATGCCACAACTGTGGTATCCAGCTGTTCATTCCATACATTTTTAAGTACCACATTAACAAAAATTAGTTCCTCTGCCAGTATTGATGAATCATGATCTAGTTAGTACATTAAACATTCTTCTTTCGTATGAACACAGCGTTGCAAAACCAAATACAGTCTGTAGCATATTCTTAATTTCCAGAGATTTTGGAATGTTTTATCACACTCTATAAATCATCCGGAACACTAAATAAGCCTTTTAGTCAACGTAATTTTAATAAACCACTGTATTGTATTAAAAGTTACTCAGAGTAGTAAAGAAAAACTGCTATGATTTTTGTTGGTTTTGTTGTAGCACCATAGTACACTTGGTTTACTAAAGTAGACAGGCAAAAGCATACCAATACAGACTATCTGCAACATGCTTTATATTTCGTGGCTATGGAAACACTTTGCTTTTGCTGTACAACCTTCTGCATGGACACACATTTGTCTTGCCCCACATTGGGCACATCAGGTATCCCCAAAATCCAACTCGAGTCAAAGAAATGACATATTTTCAAATAATAAACATTCCATTTTTCAGTGCTCTTTTGTTACAGGTACTCAAATTGCATTAAATAAGTGAAATGAACCATAAAACAAGGGTGTAATGTGATCCCTCTGTAGCACACTTCCTGCTGGGGTTCCACAGTAGTTCCTGGTACAGGAAACTACTAGCCATATCAGCTCTGTCAGAGCTCATTCAAGCTATGTTTTAGACTAAATTTCATATAATACTTTTTTATTCTTAACTTGCTTTTTCATTGTTTTCCATTGTCTTCCTCATGCCCCACAGTACCATTACAAATGCATTTCATTAAGTACAAAAACTGTAAACAGACTGCATAATAAAATTCTATGTGGAAGATCCAACTTACACAACTATAACAAAATTCCCGTAGATTCTTAAAGTAAAGAATGACCTGCATATTTTATGCAAACATTATATAGTAATTTAAAACTCCCCACTATTTAAACATAGCTACGCATTTGTAGCAGTGCTTATAGTTTCCAGCTACTTTGGGTACTATTTAGATAACTTTATTTCTTCCAGCTGTTGAGAGCTTACAAGGTAAATAAGTTATCTGTACGTTGGTGGGTAGGCATCCTATGCCTACTCCATCTAGTTCTTATTATTCATAGTCTGTTTCACATTACAGAATATATGCTTGATATATGTTTGATCTTTTGCTGAATTTTAAAATGCATAATTTAAAAACATACTTCACATAGAGATTTTGAAATAAAGGAAATGTGCTAATACTTTACAACAATTATCAAATCACTGTTGAGTAAGGTCTCTGCATTCACTTCAAAATCAAAGTATAATTTGAGAAATGTGTACTTATTAAATTCATTCTTTACTGTAATACTTTATCACCTAATTCTTTCATACTGTTTGTCAGGTTATTGCCCTTTTACTTTGATAAAGGCTCAAAGGGTTTATTCTGGCAAAGGAGCAAAAACATGGATTTATTTGGCAAAAGAAAAACTCGTCCAGGTAGTGAAGTATATACTACTGAATATTAAGATAAACCCAATATTTTAACAATATCATTTTGATTGTGATATTTTCAACACATGTCTTAATGGGGTTTTGGAAACATCCCAAATGACATTTTAGACTTAAAAAACCAGCCCTAGTGGAAGATGGGAATGATTCATCTTCAGATACACACATATTTAGAGCATTCTACAAACCCAGCATTAACCAGTTCTTTGGCTGACCAGGGAAACCCGGTTTTCTAGCATATTAATTTCTATTACTAGCAGGCAGTACTTGAATGCTTGTATCACCAACAGGACCTCAGGACGAACCAGTCAGAAGCAATCTACAGACCAGACCCTAATATCTTAAGAGGATTAGAATAAGAGAAGGTGGCTTTCATTATGTGCTTTGATGCACAAGCAGAAAATCAACAATACGTGCATTTTTCTTAATAACATCTTTAGACCTCAGAGCTGGATTTTCCAACAGTGAACTCCTATATCCCAGTCTCCTTTTTGGACTCAGTCATGTGGTAAAGTATGTGCTCCACATCATATGATGGAGGAGAACCTCTTTCCCAGTGTACACTGCAGCATCTGCTAACTCTTTTTAGTTAAATAATTTCCTTCTGCTACTTTTTTTCTGGTTACTTCTTTTCCAGACTATTCTTTTGTTGGAACACAGTATAAAAAGATGTTTTTGTGTAATAGAGCTGCTAAACATTACCTATGCATATTTCATAGAATCATAGAAACATTTAGGTTGGAAAAGACCCTTAAGATCTTTCCAGTCCAGCCGTTCACCCAGCACTGCCATGTTCATCACTAAACTATGTCCCTAAGTGCCAAACCTATGCATCTTTAAATACCTCCAGGGATGGTGGACGTAACAGAAATTATTTCCCAAATTTGATCAACGTCTTTTTAAACTAGTTTTTAACACACTTGCAACTAATACACAGGCTATTCCAGTCTACGTTGGCAATGTGCTATTCTTTTAGCTATAAGGGTTTAAGAATATAAGGGCAACTACAGTAGGGAGAGGTAATATATTTGAAGAGGCTAGCTGATACAGTTAGAAAAACTGAGAAACTTTCAGTCACAAAAATCAAACACTTTTTCCAACTGTACCAGTTGGCTAAACAGGTGACATTTATTTCTCTCTAAAAAAACACACATCCCTTACATTGGCAAAGCAGTAGTTCATTTTTCAGATTCAGAATATTCTTTTGGATCAGAATCACCATGGATGCATTTAATCCAATTTTTGTTCACTGAAATGACTAAGGGAGAGAAGCGCCATGGCCCAGAGCTACTTCTGGGGGGATGTTCGGAGATGTGAGACAAACAAAAAGGGTTAATGCAAGGCAATCAGTCACTGGGTCTCATGTGAGTAATACTGCAAAATTTGGGCTTCTGAGTAGGAATTCCTCACAGTGCTCTAGAGACAAATAAAGGAAGTTCTCAGCATTTTGGTTTGCCAGCATTTTGGACCATACTGCCAAGAAGACATAGCTAGGATGAGTTTTACTGCCATTAGCTAGATAAAGCACAGAAAGAACTAGTTGGTAAATTAAAGGATTACATATTATTACTATGAAAACCAGTAACACTTGCAATGGGTATGTCTTATGTCCTGCACCTGCAATGGTTTCTTTTCAAAAAGTGCATCAAACAGGTTTTCTGATTTCTGCTTTCAGTGCTAGCCTGCCAAAATTGGCAATTTGCTCTCTCTAGGAAAGAGAAGGGGATGAAAGATATCTTACACATCAGCATTTGCATTGTAATGCTTAAAAACATTAAAATCAAGGTACTGGATCTTTAACTATCCTCAGTGGAATTGTTCTGGTTTTATTTTGGACCTTGGTAGATGCTTACAAACTACAGCAATGAAAAACATAGAATTATTATATTACTGAAAACCTTTAAATAACTCAGTGTAACAGAACTATTCCTATCTCCCACCATCAAAGCACATACAAACCCCAATGATGTCAGTGGGAGCAACACAGTAAGAGTATACCCTGTTTTAAAACGCTCCTAATACAACCAGCAATAGTACCAGATCTAATGATCATCACCTTTGTGAAAACTATCTGCACCATGAGCTGCCATATTGTACTGAAAAGACAATACACTCTTTTGAACAGTGAGATGGACATATCGTGTGTTCTCCCAACTGCTGACTATAAAAGCAACATACCAAGAAATGCAACTTTCATCTTTTCAAAAGATTAGAAGTTTTGTTTCAATGACTGCATCGGCAACATGGCTCACTATAAAGATATCTTAACTATACCCTGTGCCAATCAATCACCATGTTGGGACTGGTGACGTGCTAAGAGAATCCTATTTATGATGAAATCTTTGAAGAACAGAAAATATTGCAAACTCCACCATGCATCTATCTTTTTTTTCTTGGTGAGCAGCACCCAAAAAGGCAAATGCAACAGGTCTTGCTTCACTCCCACTCCCCAATTTTGTTGTCCATGCACATATGTGCTGAAAAAACCATCCAGTTACCATCTTAATAGTGAGTTCAAAATGAATTCCAGAAAGCCAGTAAAACAAGTTAAGTGAACTAATTCTTAACATTTAGTAGATGAGTTTGGAGGTTGAATTACTAACCTGTTATTAACTGTTATTACAAGAAATGTTTCAGTGACTATTCATCTTGGAAGATCAGTTTTTAACATTATACTTATGTCTTTTAAAGGAGAACAAAAATCTCTCCAGGGATACACACAAAACTTCTACTGGCTTTCATCAACCTGCCAGTCTACTATTAGGCTAAACATCTATTATACTGAATGGTACAAACCTGTCTGCCCATTGCAGGTCTAGTACAATTTTGTAGCTTGTTTCTTAACCGTTGCAACCTGCTTGATTTTTAGAAAATGATCAAGACTTATTATTAGGATTATTAATTTTGATTCTTCTAAGCCCGCCTTATCCCAACAAGATGTATTAACGATTATTTTTATGGAAGTCTTTGAAAGATAAAGCACTCTCATAAAATACTCGCAATAGACTAAATGCACTCCCTCAGTTACTACCAGCTGAGAACAGTTTCTAAACTAAGACAATTTCCTTAAGTCATTTACAGCACAATTTGACACTAGCTTACATGTAGTAATACAAAATAATGAAAACAGGTGAATATTACCTCTGCTCTTCCCTTGCTGTGCCTATCTTTTTAACAAAGCACTCATTTCTACTGTTGGCAGAACACATTGTATAATGGAAGAATATGTTAGCTATTAACTACACACCATCTACTAATGCAAATGCTTCCTTAGCTTTCATGAAAAATATCTTCATCTGCCTCAGCTACTTAAATCTATTTGTCAAGACTCTAGTAGTAGTAGTTTCTATTTCTTACAAATAAATTGCTATAGATGTTTTTGTTTGAGGGTCTCAATAAATAAATAGAATTATCATCAATTTACAGAAGGGAAATCAAGACACCTAATGGCAGAGTGACATGTTCACAGTCAAACACCAACATCTGAAAAGGAAACCAACACTGACGATGATTTGTCCAGTGCCCCTTTTACTAGATCACAGTGTCCAACCATGGCATTTACAACAGTGCGATGCACAAGCTGTCAACAGACTCAGAAAACAATGATAATATTTTTCGTTTTAATGTTCCTAAATTACATAATCTTTCAAAGTCAACATGAAAACTCCTAGTCATGTATTTGTATGTTTAATACACACATGTAGAGCAGCATAGGACAGAATATGAAAACAAAAATAAACACTGGAAGTGCTTTCTGCAAATTAAACCATAGCATTCCTTCTCATAACTAGCTTCAAACTTCACCTGTGGTTCTTTAAAGGACTTTGTAGTAAACTATGATTAAGATGTGAATTTCCAATAAATGATTCACATTTGAAGAGTACATATTTATATTTGGAAAAATCTTCTGGAAGAAAAAGTGGTAGATTTGCTGGAAGAAGCAGTAGGGAGGGATTTATAGTAAACATTACCCACAACAGAAAATCTCACTATCAAGGTTTTCATGGTAAATAACAAGTGGCCATAGCATGGATATTTCTGCCCTTCTGCACATTGATAATAACAAGTGCTACGATTGCATTTAAAATGAATTTAAAAATTCATTATCTCATATAATAGCAAATTAACAGCAACTGATACTTTTACATGGAAGTGATGCAAGGCTATAAGAGGTTTGCTTGTTACACATTTTTTACAGAAAATTTCTGCTACTTGACATTGAAGTTCACTATTTTCAGAGACCCAACACCTTTGTAGTAAAACAGGCCCTGCAAAAAGCAAATGATGTTGTGTGGTCACAGGAGAACAGAACCGGCAGTGAGAGTATGTGTGCCTGTGCACCTCACAAAGAGCTTTTATGCCAGTACACGGACAGTACTCCTGCTGCCTGCCTCAGCCTTCTTCCTTTCCTCAGCACACCAGTGGTGCTTGTTCTAGCAGTGCATTTTGATTACAGAAGACACAACCATTGCAACTGTAAATATATATGAAAAGGATCAAGCACCTTGAACTTAGGGAAGCCTCAAAGGCGATCCAGCAAAGTCAGGAGGGCTCTGCTACACCTCCTCTCTGTTGTTGTGTATTGGCCCATAACACTGGATCCCGGCAAACCAGGCTGCTAGGTCACATCTGGATTCAACACAAAGTAAAAAAATGCTCTGGACGGAATTCTGCACTCTCAACACCTGTCAGTGGGTCCCTCTGATGTCACAGACAGCAAAATTTGTCTTATTACTGTAGAAGCTCTGTAACAGAGTCATTTTAAACAGCACATATTATTCCTGAACATAGGTAATTCTATCATATAAACAGCCCTCAAAGTCTTACTTATATTTAGGCTGCAGGACATTTGTAAAGCAAACAGTATGTGCATGATTAATCTTTTCAGGAAACGATTTTGCCATTCAGTTTATCCAACACTCCAGCAGAGGGAGCAGGGCAAACAATTTGGGTCAAAACAGAAAGTAAAAATCAAAGATCACATCAAACACAGCCAGTGCCGAATTAATCTGACGAGTACTTGACATTTCACTTTAGGTACAAAGATTCTGGCTCTCTGCTTCTTTTTGTATATCAAATTCATAATGCTTGCTAGGTGAAACTAGCCATTTACTTTCAAAGATGATTCATGGCTGTTCATTTGATGCTGAAGATTCAGTTTGCTAAGAAATAGTTACCAGGGTAAGTTATAAAAACATTCCAACATGTCAGTCATTTACTGTACTTAGCTCACATATTAAAAAACTTAAATAACTAATAAGGAGGATTTTATAATACAGAAGTCAGTAAGAGCAATTAAAAGAGGACTGAATGGAATTCCTCTTCCTCCCATGCCCACAGATTGTATTAAGTACTATTTTACTTTATGAGTTATTTTAGTTTATGAGTTTATTACCTGTTTCTGCAGAACTAATTCAAATATTAAATTAGTACTGCATACATGATTTGTCTTGCTGAACAAATGCTGAACAATAAAAACACGAAAATATATCAGTTTTTATTGTCATTTATGAAGACAACTACTAAGCATGTTTGCTGTGTTTTTCATCATTACCTGTTTGTTTGTCAGGTACTGTTTATTTAATTTTGATGAAGAACAGTACAGCTAAAATGAGAATATTTATTAGAAGTGACCAAGTCTGGGGAAAAAAACTCTTGACCTCTCTCAGTTTCAGAATATTTCTGCCACTCCAGAAGTTGCTTATTTTTACCACTATTTGCTACAAAAATGACAAAAATATAGGAAAAAAATCCTTCCTTTTCCCTTTTTTTGTCTGAATGAGTGGACACATTCATCCATTTTAGAAATCTGGAGTCCAATTTCCTTCTAATTCCCACTCTATAATTTCATACCTCTGATTTCAACGAAGCTGTTCCCAAATTATGACTATCTATATGAGAGGAGAGTATGTACAAAAAACATAGCATAGTTTATAAGGGTACTACACCTTGTCTACAGCAGAAATTAATTCAAAATATATGTGAGGGTAGACAAAGACTGAAAATACATACTGCCATAAAGTACATATTTCTTAAATCAAGTATTATGAACCATACAGCCAAATGACCTGAACACCCAACTGCAAGTTATGTACATCATAGATTATACGTTACACAAGCCAATTTTAAAACTCATCTTCAGCAAAATATCCAATATTACTTCAGTGAGTCTGCTGAGGGTGGAAATTATTTATGACTAGCCTGATTTCATTCATAACAAGATACAATGTAAGTCATTGATTTTGTGGGTCTTGCTTTGTCTCAACTCAATTCCACAGCATGGATTTTAAGAATTAAAAAACAAACAGCTGTGAGAGCATCTGCTACAAACACATTTCAATAGTGATGGTGTAAACATGAGTATTCAGAAATCTGTGCACCACAGCCCCATATGCAGGGCAGGAAATATACAGCCTACATTGCACAGTGCAAAGGTCCCCAGTGTACAGATGTGAGTGAGTTGAGTCCAGAGATGGAAGTTACATTATCATGTTGGGTGCCCTCAGAAAGACTAATTATTCCAGGTACAGCAGGATGATGCTATGACTACTCTTAATTTCACAATGCAGGGTCTCTAAACAATGCTACTTTGTGTGATGTAATGTAGCAGATGTTATGCATACACTTTGTATTCCAAAACTAGTTCAATACACTTTGGGAGAAATTCTGGCTTGGTAAAGGAGATGGCAAAAACATCATTCAGCAAAGACAAGAGTACACCTCTTTGATCTCAACTCACTTTTTTTTTTCTCAAATGATTTATCAGTAAAATTCTGGCAAGTTTCTTCACTACTCATATTCTATTCATTTCCTGTGCATTGGTGCTGCACCATAGATTCACAGAATCTATCACAGATTCATAGAACCTGTGATTAGATAGAACCATTTAGGCTGGAAAAGACCATTAATATTATCAAGTCCAACCGTTTTAACACAGCACTGTCACTTCTGCTTTTATTACAGTTTAGTTGTACGTCATGTTGTTCAAGAGCAGTTGAAGAGTTTCAGCAGAGAAAATGATGCTATGCTGTATTACACCTATAACAGTTCATCCCTGAAGTATGAATTTGATACTTTTTGTGTTGTTGAGATACCTTCACATGGGCTGGTCTAAAACAGCCTTAATATACATAAATACTAGGTCATTAATCTTATACTGACATGACTTATACCTAGTTCTTACACATTTTGTTTGCTTGTAATTGATCACCTGCCCTTCAGATAGGCAGAGTACCGAAATACTTGAGCTAGTTTTAAACAATTCAGGTCAAGGAGCACGGCTGAGATGCACTAAGTCACCCTACCAAGGAGAAATCTTCGGTAGAGAGACCTTATGTGTTGGATCAGGCTGGCATGTGTTTTCCAGGTGATTATACCAGCACAATCTTCAGGGAAAAGGGCTGTGCTCCCTCTAGGAGCACATCTGTCATCTCTTTGGAAAAATTATTTTCCTTTACAATAACTGAAATTACTGGGATCAGAGCTGTACAGTTAATACCTGGAGGTAAAATACTTCAGAACTATTTCTACTGAGATCAGTTGGGCTGTTCAGATGATAAACTAATATTTAGTAGGAGTGGGGGCAGCATACTCTGATCCAGAATAAATGGCGCCTCTTTCCTTCATTTATTCAGAGTTTACACAGTCCACTGTTCGGCAACCTCATTATGAGGCCCGTGACCCACCACTTCTTGTGATTTTTATGATGATCAACAGAAAATCCCTTCAGGGAAAGCAATTAGCTGGTGCTTTTTTCAGCTAAATCCGCTGCAGTGTCCCTGTTTCAGGCTTCAAGTATCAGTTTTGGATCTTCCTGGAGATAATATTGAACCATATCACAAAACATCAGTAGCCAAAACAAACCTTTACCAAATATAAACTGTGGCTGCCAACTCTATTGCACCTGTGTGCCTATGTGACGTAAGTGTGTCCCTTATCCTGCACGTCTGGTCTGCTTTTTTTGCACACAAAATGGACTTCCAAGATCTCTTTCATTTAGTTATTCCAAATGCTATAAAAATGCTGGAAACAATCAATTTTCCTATTATTTACATGTCTTAAAATTTCTAATACAGAAAGTCAATGTCAGCACTAGAACAGTGCCTGTGGGTAAACACCTGGCTCCACTGATTCTGGTGGCAAAACTTCCAGTGACTCCCATGGGAGGAAGACGTCATCCCAGGTCTACAAGTTCCTAATGCCAAGTTCTACCCAACAGGCAGTACTTCACAGTTCTGGAAATTATGCAACAGCACATTGGTTTGCCTGCAGTAGTGCATGTAGTACTGATGGGTTCACTGGAAAGATTTCTACATATTATTTTCAGCCCTTTTATAATTTCCAAAATCTGCTGAGTTAAAAGCAGGATGTCGTTGGTTTGGGTCAGTAAGGAAAGGAAAGTGTGACATTTTCTGCTGTTACAGCCTCTCTTTGTTTCCTGTTTGGTTGCCATGCCTGCTTCAATTATTTGGGTACTTAATTTTCACGCCTGGTGTTTTTTCAAAGGGTCGAGCTGACTCTGTTCATTTTTCCTTCCTCACCCTCTCTTTTCCATAGTCTTTGCTCAATTTTTCTTTCACACCAAGTTCTGTTTTCCAGTTAGCTCCATTAGGAAACCAGAAGGATTACTCAGAATAACCTGCATTGTGATGGTGTGAGAGACTGAAATGTTAATGGTTAATGGTTTAAATAATCAGCCATTTGCAAAAGCAGTGAGTGCTTTGCTGATGATGTGCAGGGTAATAGCCCAGCTGCAGAGGGTGTGAGCACCAGAGGATGACCATGACACATCAACCTTCCTTTAGCAAGAAGCTGTATTTTGAGCCAGATAAGGGAAGAGGCCAATAAGAAGCAGATCCTGTGAGGTGGCATAGTGCTTTTTATCAAATGTCCTCCTTTACTGGCTGAATTGGAAAACACCCCCTCAGGGGAGATATTGGGACATTCTCATGTAGGTCTGAAGGTATTCATGCCTCCTGATGGGGCATAATGGCTCAACTAAGCACTCCCAGACTCATTTCTGGGGCCTTCCACCAGAGGACTGCGCAAGATCCACAGAGTTGCAACAGTCAGTGTAAAAGTTCCCCCCAAGGGGAGGTACCTGGGCATTCCCACCAAGCCCGAGTGTACATTAACCCACTGAACTTTGTGCTTCGTGGGCTTCCCCCACCCCTCACAGATCAAGTCTGTGGTGGACATTTAAACTGCAAAAATCAACTCTCATCGCTGGATCAGTGGGTGGTAATATCTTTCCGCTCTTATCCTTTCTCTCTCTGTTTCTTTTCCTAACTTCTTCTTTTTGAAATATATTGTAAGCCAGACAAAAGAATTCTAGTCTATGCCTTAGTAAGTGCATTGTTGCGTTTGAATAAGTTGAAGTTGTCTAAGTTTGCTAAGTTAAAGTTTGGGACTTACCTTACTTTGAATGTTGTTACAAAATTTGCCAAGTACTTTATTCTATCTTAATGTCCTAAAATTTGCAAGTACAAGTTGTTATTGAACCTCCTCCTTTTCTCTCGTGCACCACTCAGAGGGAATCAAATGACCTTCCACTAAATCCACCAAGTGGACTGGGGCATGACAGATGGTTCTTTCTGGGTGAACATGCACCAACATTCTGGAACTAGAAGCCTTAGACAATCTGGGAGATCTCCTGTAGGCTTAATTTGCTCTGCAATGAACAAGTAGCAAAAATGAACACTGCAACACCCACCTCCTACATGACAATGGCTACTGATGACCACCCATCACTCTGCACAAGACAGTACCTGCCACATACTGTTACTGCTGCACTCCTCCTCCAAGTGGTGGCATAATGGATCCCAGCATGAAAATGGTGCAGATAGAAATGAAATATAGAACAGGAATAAAGTCAAGGTACTCACTAAGCAGAAGCAGATCTTCTGCCGAGAGGTGTTGTGCTATTTTCCACACTCTGCAGAATTCAGTCAGCTCTGCCTTCCCTTCATGAGGGGTTTGGCGTTGGCGGGATGCACCATGGTATTCTTCACACCACACGCTGGGTATAAAGAGACTACTGCAGCCCACATCCTGGCTTTGTTCTCTCATCCTATGCGGGGAGTGGTGTGAACATTAGAGGTAAAAGATGGCCCTCTCAGTCATGGTCTTGGCATTTGGATCTCAACTTTCATGTGCTTGTGACAGACTGAAGACACCACCACATGGTTTTCCATGCATAAATACTGTTGCTGTTAAAAGGACCACAGATGGGGGTTTGTGCGCATTTTTTCTGACTGAAAACCACAAATTTCTCATGAACTTCATGAATAAAGCCCCAGTATATCTTTGCATAATCCATCAGAGATTCCAGAGATCCCTTCTCCAGAACTGTGCAGCGGGTTCTGCCACTTTTTCATTTGTACAATTTTACTAAGCTCTTCAGAATTTTCATCTTGAATCCTGCAGATTCAGAACAGCACAGGAAAAAGCAAGGACTTCAAGACATCCTGATCTTAAATTGAAACTCCTTCAATGCAAGCGTGATCATCTAAGGGGTCTTTTTTTCCTAGCCAAATCCCATAATGAACATTTTTTAATAAAAGCATATGGTTTGAAAATAAGTTTTTAAATAATTAAAAGAAACAGGTTTTAAAATGCCTTTAAAAAGGACATTATTTAAAAAATTAAATTCAACGCTCAGGTGACTTGTCACATGACAATGTATGAGGTTACTTTTCTTTGAGAGATAGTGTTAGCAAAGGAAATGGTAGCATTGATAACAGATGCTATAGGGCAGAGAGTCTTTCCTGGGCAGTTTTGCAATTCAATAAAATTTGCCATTTTATTTTGTATTTTGCCATTTCCAGCTCCCATATTAAAAATCTATTAGCAGAAAGCCCATTGAAAAGCTGACCATGAGCACAAGAGACTTTTTCTGGAAACACTTCTATTCAGTTCTCATGCCTGAACAAAAGCAGATTGGCACATTCAGTGATGTACAAATGCCTTTGAAAGGGGCCTCCCCCCCTTTCCCATAGCCACGCGTTTCAGGGCTCTATATGCTGAAGGAAGCCCGTGAAAGGTTTGAAGGGGTGGGGAGACCAAGGGCTTCCACCGAGATCCTTCAAAGTCCTCATCTTCTATAGTGGGAGGATTTCCCTCTAAATCCCTTTCAATAGCATATTGATGGCTTTGAAAGCTTAAATGGCATTTGTCAACCATCAGTAAATCTTGAAAACTGTTTCTGCAAATAGCCCAACTCCAAGTCTCAGATTTTCTCATTAATCTGTACATAAGGCCACTGAAGACTTTTTCAGAGTCTAGATAATGCCTGGATTAAAAGGTCCATTCAGAAGGGAAAACTTTAGCATTCACCTTGTGTACATAGCCATTTCACCAGTGGTATTCATGGGTTGTTATTTCAACTCTGCATTTGTCCTGCAAACAAGACATTTTGCTACAAAGACTTGGTAGAGACATTCTTCAGTGAATTACTGAAACCCAGCCCTGCTATTTGTCATGGTTTGTTATTTTTATCAAGTGTAATCAGTTCAAATAGAAACCCGAGACTGACAACTTTACAATTATGTTACTATTTTAAGACTGGAAGGTATCTAATTCAACAACGAAACTCATTAAAGCACAACCTGATTGCTTTATCTAATGAAACAGTCTAAAATTTCCCTTAATCAAATGACAGAAGACTTTTTGTTTTATTTTGAAAGTACAGACAAGAAATTGATAAAATCTTTATTAAACATTTTAAATTTATGATATTTTATAAAAACTTCATATATTTGTAAGGGGTAACAATTTATAATCTGTTACATACTGCTTTGTGTTTGTCGTTTAGGACAATACTGTTTTAATTTACCTTTGACCAAATAAAGCTAATGGACAGGCTTTAAACCCTCAAAACCTGTGCCTCTTACACACACAGACTTTTTTTTAGGCTGTTCTTACACCCCAAGGATGCCTTTATTCTCTTCTTTCTAATTTTTTTTTTCTATTTTGTATCCAATAAGCTACACCACAGCCAAGGGATGAGCTATTTTGATGGGCACAAGGTATTTACTGTTATTGTTGTTGTTGAAATGATCAGGTCAAAATGTTCATGCATCACAGAACAGAAGAAAAACAGAACAAGTTCACACACTGAAGACCAGGAAAATGTTTCAATATTAGAAAGAAAAAAAATCAGACCCCTGTCAAAGTTCCTGTAATTCAGATTGATCTCATTGTTTGAACAAATCGACTTTTTCACCATTGGACAATTTACTGTGAATGTCAAGAACACACAGCCTGAGGATCAAGAAAGTTGGACATCCCTCCTAAGGATTCACAAAGATTATCCTTCTCTCTAATGCTGTTGAAAGTGAAAAGCTTAGTCAAGGATTTGTATATGTGAAATCACATTAACTGTGGCTGAGGGCCACACCTGGCATCTGCTTCTTTTATTTGCCTTATTGTCCACTTATGTGTATGTCTCAAACACCAAGGGCTGGATAGTCATGGTGCCAATCAAGGATTGTTGGTAAGAACATGCTGTAAGAAAGAACAGGATGTGGCTGGAGAAGAGAGTTGTACAGAGACAGGGCAGCACTTTTCTGGGACAAATGTCCTTGTTCTGGTTATCTGGAGATAAGCACAGCGCAGAACAGCACAGGCACAGGAATGAGGCTGAGAAGCAGGCAGGGCCTGTCAACCAAAGGCTGACCCAGTCAGGGGGATCAAGACCACCAAAGACCCCCGAAGCCCTCTGACTCACTTCCAGAAATATCCAGAAGAACAAAGCGTGAGCGATAACTAATTTGCATGGGAAGTGACAAACCTAGCTCCGGGATGGGAAAACTTATCTATAAAAAGACAGCCTGAAAGATAAGCCTGAGTAGTGCCCTCAGGACCCTTGACATCCCATCAGCTGGATTGATCCTGGAGCTAGGACTGGGCTCCCTCCCTCCTTCTCTCCCTTCCTTCCTTCCTTCCTTCCTTCCTTCCTTCCTCTCTTTAATCTCTTTCTCTTCTCTTTA
This sequence comes from Cephalopterus ornatus, assembly GCA_013396775.1. NCBI lineage: Eukaryota > Metazoa > Chordata > Aves > Passeriformes > Cotingidae > Cephalopterus > Cephalopterus ornatus. The sequence continues at coordinate 30,341 of VZRE01003117.1, read as the reverse complement.
CCCCTTACTCAAAATCCACCACTATGTGGATTATACTATAAGGGCCTAACTTATATCAGTTTCCCTGCCAAGTGCGTAATTTACTAATAAAACTGTAAGTTTTTGTGGACCCTCTGTGTGATATTGTTCCTTCTCAATGATGGGCATTTAGAAATACTGGGGTGCTTCCTTTCCCTTAGAGTGGGACATCACAACATGTCCCACATGTTTTTTGCTATCAATGGAAGAAACCTCATAATTTAAATGTGAAAACTCTCTGCATTGCGGATATGGCCTAAGAGATCATTCACGCTCAGTCCAACTCACCGCAAAACTAGTATGAAGCCTGTAACACAAGATTAAACAGAAGGGGTTTTCTACTCCAAATCTCCCCCCTCGTGCAGCTTACTATGTTAATAGTACTGCAATTCTCTGTGTCTTTAAGATTTCCAGGGGAACTATGCCACGGCTTTTAAAAAAAAACTAAACTGCCAGATTCTTTTAGATGTGGGTCATCATTTCTTGAGATTACTTGCCTGGCTCCCAACCAACATTATTCACACAGTAGAGGACGCACTTCCTGTAGAGCCCATATCATATGTATCCCATGGAGACATGTCAGATAGCCTGGAGTATCTTAAATGGCGTAAGGCAGATACAGGTGAGCATTGAAATGAAGCGCCAGTTGCATTAGAGAATGGAGACTCAATTTAGTTTGGTAAACACAGGCATCCAGAGTCTTTGAAATGTTACCTGATGCATCTACATCGGCCTGACAAATTGGATATTATGACCTACGGCATGACTCCTTGCCTTGTGAAGGAACAACTGAAGGCCCGATAAGACACCCTCAGGCAAACTGCGTGCACCTTTGCTTAGTCAACTGCACTGACCTCTGAGACAGTAATGCAGCTCCTAACACTCTGAAGTTTGTGGACTGCATGTGGAACAAGCTCCTGGGCTCATAATGTAGCCAGTTAAACATAGAAAGATTTACCTCATCTTCAGATAAGTGACTTTTCTGGTCAATGCTCTCCAGCAACTGGGACTATACTGCCTATCTGGAGAATGAGGCACTGCTTAGTCTAGACAGCTTAGTTTTAGATCAGCATGTGAATCTGGGGCTGAATACCGCTTTAAGTTGACTCCAGGAGCAACTAAATTGAAAGATAAAATGTATGCACAATATTCGCGCTAGTGGCGATGTGAGGATGAAATCTGCTTCCTTGATTCCTTATCTGCACCAGTGCAAGTTTTCTTACATCAGAAGCATACTGTAACACCTAGTTGGTTATTCAAGCTTTTCTTTGGATGAGAGAAGCTTTATGTGGAAAAGTGAGAAGCTGTCTTTGCTTTCGTCAGTATATGTTAAGACTTGTGACTTCATTGTTGGGCTTCCTTTTATAAAAATATTAATAGGTAAATCTTCCTAGAAATACAGAAAACTTAGCAAGGAGGATTTAATAAAAATTAGTAAAACCCTACAAAAAGTTAATACAATTTGGGCTGTAACAACACTTCTTTTGAAATATCAGTATGGGTTTCCTGAAAGTAGAGCTTAGGAAGATCAGTTTCATGTGGGTTTCAATCTTGTAGTCAGACTCCTCTAGGTTCAACAAGGTGGAGCAGGTTTCTCCCCCATGCAGTTTCTTAGGTGTCTCCAGATAAATACCATCCTTTTTGGTGAGGTTAGTGCTCAGGTAAGGTCAGGCTCAGTACTTTGCTGATGGTTTCCAGATGACTCAGAATAAGGGCAGTGCTTACATAGATCTTCCTAAAAAACTCTACACAGATGTGACTTCATATGTGTATTGAATTCTTTGGGCCTAGAAATAATTGAAATATTCCTTGTAACACTATTTTTCTGCACCATTTTGAGAATGGTGTATTTGCATATTACCATAAGAATGTTTTATCAAAACCCCTCAACCTTGTAATGAACAGAATGCTATGGAAGAGGGATAACATTGATAATTAGGGTCAGTGTTTTCCTCCTTTAAGAGTTACAGATTGTTCAATTTATTCATGGTTTTCATTTGGAAAAACTCTAAGGATTCATAAAACTAAATTCTATGCAAATCAACAAGAAGAACAAAAGCAATTCCCCGTCCTTCCTCAGGTTTGTGAGTAACAGCTGTAAGAATCTACATTCTAGCCCACATCCTACAGAAAATGTGATGTAATTCAAAGGTCTGAGACAGGATTGCTACATCTTCTCTTGAGAGAGCTAGGGGAGCAACTTCTGCCCACCCATACCAAAGAAGGGTGTGTATTGGCAGAGGGTGGGGGAAGAACTTTCTGGGCTGAAGGAATTACATGATTGCTGTCTTTGCCCTCCTGCACTTTTTGTACAACCATATTCAATTATGCAATACTTTTCAAAGAACAGCATAGAGAAAGAGTTAACTACTAAACAGGAGTTGAGGAGAGTGTATAGCAGAGAAACTAATTTTGCTGTGGCACTAAGCAATGCAATAAGGAAATGAAGAAAATATAGGTCTGAATCTCAAATCAATGCTTTATCTATGAGGTTGTGCTGCCTCCATAAGAAAAATGGATAAATATTCCCAGGCTAAACACAACTCTCAGTGGTAGTTCAATGAATGCTTCTACTTTGTTTTATAATTCTTACATCAATTTTTATTTCTGTGACTCTGTTCTCACATTCAAAGTAACAGCTTTGGCAAGCTGACATCACATGGGCTGGAAAACAAACACCGCAGATGATCACAAAGCCAACATATTTTAGGGTGTAGAAGGACTACTGAAAAATTTGTTATATACTTCAGTTTAAGACTGCTATCATACAGGAACATAGCTTTTTTTTTCTCCAAACACTATTCAAAGCATATTGCTGGCAGGGGAAATTAATTTTCCAAACTCCGTCTTTGAAGGATATTATTTTTTTAATAGGAGCGCATTTGAGATAGAACACATGCCCCTGTTTCTCTATCCACACCACAAAATGTTTTTCCCATTTATCACAAATACCTGCTTTTTTTTTCCTATGAAAACTTTTATAGAGCCTGACTCTGTATTTTGGTTGTTCCTGACAGCTGACGGCTGTGGATTGCAATACGGCTGTAACATAAATGATAAATAGAGTCCTTAAGCTTATCTGATGTTTTAAATATAACTTCCAAAATACAAAGAGTTAAGTGGACAGAATTATTAAGCAAGCTGTCTGTAACTGCCTGCTGAACTACTCAATTCATATAAAGATGGGGAAACATAGGGGAAGATAGGTATTAAAAATAAGGTATTCTGCATCCTATGGAATTCGAGTACCGTTTGCCTGGGTAAAGATGGCAGTTCTGTGTGCTGGCATTCCATTATGTTGTGTTTTACTGTGAAACTTAGTATCTTTCAAGACATTTTGATTTATACTTCAATAGAACGGCCAAAGCCAAGGAGGAGTGACAGCTACCAGAAAACTTAACTGAGGCATATTACACCATAGCATGTGTGTCAGGGTAACAGTCACACTTCAGGCCTACAGAACTACACAGTTCTTACCTAACAGAATCAGGAGATTGGGGTATCCAGTAATTCGGCTTTGACTACAACTATAGAGTTTTTGATTTCACTATGTGGCCTTAGAAAACCTCATCTTGAAGCCTTATGGAAGCAGCAGATCCAAGCTTTAATTAACCACTGAATTATTCTAATGCAATTCTGGAAAAAGATATTGGGAAATCAAACAGCATCCTTACAGAATGTCAGACATACTGTTTACATGGAATATGCTTTTTCCACAAAAGAGAGCAGAAGCTAAATATACTAAAACTCAAGTGAAATTAATCTTCAGAAATATTTAGCTGTGTAACGTTATAGATCATGGTGCACAAAGACATCCTAGCCCAAAAAAGCACCTTAATCAGGGCCTCTCTTCTATGGCACCATCCTATTTTCAATTAACAATGCTTTCAGATGAGCCAAAAAGGGGTACTTTGCTCCCACCATTACAATTTCTGCTATTCTTTTCTTTACCCTTTTCAAAAGCATGAAAGCATTGGATTGCTAATTACTTTTATCCAGCCTATAGGAAAATTAGTTTATCTTCCTGATCAAAGCAAATTAGGCAGATCATGGCTGATTAGAATGCAACAGTAAAATCTCCATACTTTCTATTCCACCCCCTTTTCTCTCAGAAATGGGGCCTGTGTCAAATATGTAGGTATTTCCCACGGCCAGTCTGGACTCGGTTTCCAACAGGCTCTGGGGCTGGGACAATGGTTCTTACACAGACACTGAAGTTCTTTAGTTCAGTCATTATGCAAGGAAAGAACTGGTAACCCCTTAGGTAGCATTTGATGAAACATCTAGATTTACATATATTCCCTAATTGCATTTTTTGAATGTGAGTGAGATTTATCTGACCAGGGTTAAATGCCTCCTTTATTCTACTACCCAAAATACAAACCTATGCTCTCCAGGCAGAGTTGCACTTGGTTCTGATCCCAGCTTTAAAACACTGGTTTTCACTACAGTGGGATAAAGCAATGTCTACCTTTATTTCTCAAAGCACGATCTAAAGAGGGCTTGACTAGTTGCTTCCAAGGTGGCTGCTGTATTACATTGCAAAACTGAATACCACTACTCCTTCTAAGCAACTGCATTTTCTGTCACTCTAGTATTTTACCCTTCACTTTTTACCCTTCATAACTCATCTGCCTTCAATTTGTGTTCTATGGCTTTAATACATGAAAGCCAAGCTATACTGCTACTTTATTTATAACCAATTACTATAAATTAACAGTAAATCTCACATTTAGCTCCATTTAAACATCACTATGCAGCTGCCCATTTGAAAATAAAATGGTTGCCTTCTTTCACTTCAGTGGGCACAATACAAAACATCCATTGAGCTTTTCCTTTATTGCAGCTGCCAATGCCCAGCCGACTTTTAACAAACCAACCAAGCGGAATAACAATGCAGCTGCAACATTTTATGGTATTTCTGTTAGTTTTCTTTTGAGACTGAAGGTGTTAATTAGGAATCAAAGAATACAACCCTGCCAGCTTTCTTTCACAAACTATACTCTGGCTACTGCAGTTTTCAGAAGGAAAATAAATCTAATAAAGGGACAAAAATGTTGTTTGTCACACCAGTAACGTGTATTTAAGATCCTTTGATCACAAGCTTTTTATGTAGTCTTGTCAGACAGGCTGAAAATATTTTTTCCTCTCTTTTCTCCTTTCTTTAGGCTTTTCTGAATACTGATTCTAAGGTTGTCTGGAAAGGTGAAAAACCCCATGGTAACTGGAATGCTTTACAGGTTAAAATGACTTTGCTGAGCAAGCCAGCTTTAAATCAAATCAAATAATAATTGCTCACTTTTTTGATTCGAGTGTAAGTTATTTTGAAATACAAATGATCTGTTCCTGTTATATAGAGTTTACCAATTCTGTGTATCATTTAGTATTTCAAGTGTTTAAATTTATGCAGCTGTTTTAGCATCAGTACATCTATTGCTCTTTGGAATCTCATTTTAAACCACAAAAATGATGTTTTTCAGGATGTTGCAAAATATCCGTAGCATACATATTTTCACATGTGTACCATACAATATATATTTAATATGTTATTTACACTTATTAACTATAATCATGTAAGATATATTCAAAGGTAACAGCGCAAGTCACTACCTTTAATCTTTAGTCAAGTTAAAACCTTAAAATAGGTTTATGAAGTTAACACAACTGAGAATTAGTCAAGCTTGCTAGCTTACCCAGCAAAAGCTTTCACTGTTAAATGCACAAATCATGCCCAACTCCATTAATCCTGCCAGGGAATGGCAGAAAGAAGATCTGGTTGTTGATTTAATGATAATGAATTGAGCAGACTCTTAAGGCTACCTGTAGAGTTTGCTAAACTGTAAAACAAATAAAGTCAGTTTTAATAAACACTTTTTACAAGAAGTATATATAACAGCTTTCTTTGCCTTAAATACTATGTAAGAGAAGCAAGGGTCTAAAATACAACTCTATTTACCTTGTTATATATTTAATATAGTTCCTTACAATGTCAAATATATATAGAAGGTGATTACAAAACATATCTGAGAGTTTTGATGTTTGACAATGCAGAAATAAAGAACAGCCTTGAAATGCTAAAATACAGATCTTAGCAACAAAAAAAAGTTCTGATGAGTGTTGCCATGCTGTATGTCTCACATAAAGCGCAGTCTCTGGCTACTGTAAGAGACACACAATGAGACGATTCGGTTTTAAAGGTACATTTTCTTTAATGCCCCAAACATATAATTTCTTACATTCCTGAATTTTAGAAAAGTGAAACATAAAATTGGAAAATTGTTTTAGGTTGACATGAACGTCTCCTTTTTTTTTTTTTGTAAAATGATAATATGAGATGATAACCTATTAATTGTGATTGCTTTATTTTTATCTGTTTTACTCACTGAACACTGGTTGTGGATGCAGAATTGGGCTTGATTTTCAAAGCGCAGAAGGGCAGCTGGGAGACAGAAGAGAATATTTCCTTTCTGCGTATGAAATAAGGTAGAACCAGCAAATATATTTCAACTTGGCAGCTGCAATCACTTCTTACAATGCTTTTGTTCTGTTATCGTATCATAATAGTGCCACAGTATCTAAAAGGAATGAAATTATTTTTCTAGAAAGATGTCAATTATATACAAACAAGCCATACTGCTCTCCATTAGGATTAATAATCATCATTAGAGTAGTGCTGTTAAAAATTTGTTGAAGTTCTGCTCTGGATGATATATTTCATAGCTATTTCAGAGCAAGGTGGCACTTCCAACTCTAAGGTCATATCTGATGAATCTTCTTAAACATGGTCTTGTGTAGTCTATAGGCTAAGGACATATATATCTGGGGTGAAGTTTGCTATTAGGCAGACAAAACATTTTACCTGTGGGTAATTCAATATGGAGTGAAGAGGATATTTTTTCCCTAATTTTGGAAAAGTTTTTTACCCAGTCATTATTTTGAAATCGGGTGTGTGTATATGTATGTATATATATATGAGAAACTTTGTGTATATACTTCGTATTTATTAGACTCACAAATTCAAGAACTGTCACTTACAGAGCTATGTCTGGGTGAAAAATTTTCTCTCAGTCGATTACTAAATTGAACTACTGTAAATGCACTCAAATTCTCAAAGACTGTTTAGCTGCTCAGTTTTTCTGAATTCTAGATTAATCTGGAGTACTCCAAAGAATTTACAATGTGTCTGTTATAAGCACTTCCAATGGAATTTTTACAAAATATTGTTTATCAACCATACCAAATTAATCAAGGTAAAAGATTATTGCTAATGAGCATATGACTACAAATAAATCAAAGATAAGAAAACCCATCCCTTTGGTTTTCTGTAGGGTTTATTTTTGAATAGGAATCTGCAAAGGTGCAAGGGCACTTGAAAAGTTTTCCACTCCCTTCCTCTGCTCACTGAACTCCCAATCAGTTGTCCCTGTCCCTTCAGCTGTGCTGGTTTGGCTGTTTCTGTGACTACGTTCTAAAACAAAGCAGTGAAACTACGTATATACTTTTCAACCAGAAATGTGTTTCTTTTTAAACAAACAGTTGAGTCAGCACAGCTGAAAGAGATGGAGCCTAGAGCAGGACGGTGGGAACAACTGGCTCCAAGGGGTGGAAGGCCAATATGAACATCTAAAACTGTCTGCTTCAGAGTGACTCTTAATATGGAAGCACATTCTTTCTGAGTTTCCTATTCTAACTCCACTCTTCCAGAAAACTTCCAATTCTGTGAATTCAGAAACTTAACTAGCAAAGACAAGCAGCTCCTACATAGGGAATTCTGCTGCAGAAAGCAAGTTCTTTTCCCAGTGCCCTGCCCTGCTAAGCTAAATCGTCAACTGTGCTTGAGCCAGAACTATCAGGAGTCAGCACACATGCTGGCACCTTGGAAGTTCACTTTTGGTGGTCTACTTTACCTAAATTGTTTTTTCTCATAGATCTAGGTAGTACTAAATTTATATCCTTTCACAACTTGGAGAAAAAGCCCATTTTGGTTTCTAATGCTTTTGTATGATGAAATTCTGTGCTTAGGGGACCAGAATTGAAAGTATATAGATAAAACATATCAGAAAATAAAGCATATAAATGAAGCTTTTCCTGCCCTCTTTCTCATCTTTTTCACTAAACCACTAATGTTGTAAAATTTCATGGCGTACCCTCAAGTATGATCTCTGGACTGAATCCTACATGTCCACTGCAACTTCATTCTGTTGTCCTTTCAGGCACAGTAATTATAGCAAAGAATAGCTCTCAAAGGTGGCTTCTGCAATGGTGGCACTGATTTTTTACTACTCTGTAGTTTTTTCATTTTGGTAAGTAAATAATTAAAAAAAAATAAAAAACCCATCATCTTGCTTAGCAAAACATTTAATTATATATTTTTACTAAATCTGGCAGTCAGAGACAACCCCATGAACAAGGTAATCATGAAAAAGAAATAAATAAAACCAATATTGATAGGAAATAAAACTCTTGATTTTACATAAGCTGCATTATCTGTTCTGGTGGATGATGACATAAAGGGAAAATAAATATCTTGAGTATTGTCAGGTTTTTTTCCTCTAGATTTAAAACCCTGTGCCCCGAAATCAATCTCTGTGCACAGTTCTTTCTTTATACCTGCCCTGACATAGAGAAATATTCAAAATCTGTCTTTATTTAACTAGAACTGAAAACATACATTAAATATCATTAAAATACACGAATTACATGCTCTGAAGCAGCACTGTAGAATCATCGTATGATGCAACTTCAAAGCCTCTATCTCATACTGTAACTACTGAGAAATTCTGCCTCATATTTTATCTTCATCAAGAATTGTGCCATAGTGTATAACGAAAAATTGACAGCACAGAGGAATACTCAGGTTAATGTCTAAACCTCCTAATAAATGTTAAATTACCAAATCTTTAAATTGCTAGAATTATTTCTGATAAACAACACCATTTTACAGACAGAGAACAAACAGTAGGCTTATTTCATGTCTGATTTTGTATTTAATTTATCTTTTAACTAATAGTGTTACTACTGACTGAAAGAACATAATGCTTTGGCGCTAAGGTATATTTTTTTTCCCCTTATGTCTTTCTGTTATAATTCTCCTGTGGCCGGGACATCCACTCATTTACCAAAATCATATTATTAAATGACGATATACAGATTTCTTATTTTCATTTGGTCATTATTGAACAACCACCTTAATACTGCTTCATAAAAGCTGTGAACACAACTTAATGGAAGCCCTCCATGCTAAGATAATGAAAACCTCTAATGAATGTCATTAAAAATCAATTACTATCATTGTTACTTAGGTAATTATCCATTCACCAAATACGAAAAAAAATCTGCTTGTGTACTCAACATATGGAGATATTTGGATAAATGGGGAGTAATTTCCCTTAGATTAGACTTTTCATGACCCAACAGAACTCTCTGCAATAAAACTGTGACATACCAGGACTCAATGCACATCATTAAAAGGAGTTTCAGTTCTAGCTTCATTGGGAACCAAACTAGCTCATAATTAGTTTTCACAAACCCTTATCAGAAGGGATTAAACTAGCAGCACGTTCAGAGCATGCAGCACCTTCAGAGCATGCAGCACTTCCTTACATACTTCTCACACAGAGATATGACACTGCAAATAATAACATCCAGTGAATCTGGATATTAGAAATTCCTTGTGAAATCTGATACTCTTATAGCACTGCTCTATGCTCAAGAACACAAAGCTGTATGACTACAAGAGGCTGTATTCACGAGTGATGATAAATGTAGAAAACAGACCACATCTGGCTTCAGGTTTACAGGATTCTTCACAGATGGACCAGGGACAGCCATTGAAGGCAGAACAACTGAGGCACCGACACATACAGAAATGTGATTTTGATAACTGTATTTGTATGATGGTTCTTTCTGTCTACGATAAATGGAATGAATGTATCACAGCACTCCAAAAAAAAAGGGTCTCTCTTTTCAATGAATGCTATCAACAACAAGCACAAAAAGACTGAAAACAAAAAAAATTCCTTCCTCAAACTACAGGAAAATCTGTACAAAACTCCCTGACACAGAACAACACAACTCACCTGCCAGTCTACATCATGATGCAATCATGGCAATAATGATGATCACCTTGCTATAAGTCTAAAATATTTTTTTTTAAAAAAACTGACTTTTATTTATTTCAGAAGGACAGACACTATGCATGGTAATGACATAATAGAAGCTTTTCTGTCAAGAGTTGGCACATTAAAACTGAAGCAAATGCTTCATTTTAATTATATTAATTAAGGCTTTTCCAAAATCTTCACAATTTTCAAATTCAGTTTATTTTGGCAGTACCAATTGCACACAATTAAGTTAGTTTCATTAGCGTAAGCAGAGCAGAAACTATGTAAAGTCTTCCTTTGCATAAATCTATTGATTTTCACACAGAGAATGACACGCAGGGATGGATCTGTGTCATGTGTGGGTGTCTTAGGTTGCTCAAAGAATTAACAGCAAAAGCATCAGCAAAAGCAGGTTAAATATTAAAGCGAAAGTGCAACAAAGCTCATTGGGAAAGTTTACTACTTACTAGATGGTTTAAGCACACAGATTAAAACTGGACTAAAATCTAAAATCAATCAAAAATGATCTCCGTGGGGGCTGGGGATGAAAAAAGGATAAGGATAAAAATGAATAAAGAAGACCCTTCCACTTAATCACAAGGTTTAGAGTGGACCTGCTTGCCAAACTTAGCCCTAGACTTGAGCAACAGTTTAGGCCTAAACTTAAACTTAGCAGCATTTAATCAATAGCCTAATTTAAACAATTTAACAGAAGATCCTACAGAATTTATTATAAGCACTATAGTAACTCATTTATAGAGCAATCTTGCAGATCTAAACTACTTAAGAACCTAAGAGAAAAACATGCACAGTACATTTGCTATAGCATATTCACGCTTGCACACACAAACATCTAAAGGAGTATGTACACGGTACATATCTGTGAAATATTCTCCTCTAATTCAGTGAGCACGAACATCAAATGCTTTTGCATCCTCTCTACGAGCGAAGACTTGAGCCTCAAGGAGTGGGGACACTGACCCAGGCTCCCTTGGTGGTGCTTGGCAGCAATCCTCCAAGTACAGCAATCCTGAGAGTTCTCTGGCTCTGAGAGGCATCCCACTCAGGGGGACATTGCTGGCTACAGCCACCTGTGGGCCATGAGAGCTGAAAGGCTCTCACTTAGGACAGCTGTTTATAGGATCACAAGAGAGTTGGCTTTAGTCACAGTAATCTTCCATCCTGGCCACCATTTGGGTTGGTAAAGTTCTTTGAAAGTTCGATAACAAAAATGTTGTTCCACTTGGGTTGTTATTCAGGCAAGAAAAATAAGTTTCCAAAGCTGTTCATGAAAAAACTGGAGCTTGTTAGACAGAACTAGTTCCTGGGAGTAGACAGAGTTTCTGGTTAGCTTAAGAGGAGCTTAGTCCAAGTGCTGTTTGTCAAGAATGAGGGGGGCTAACAAGCTTTTTTGAGATGATAGTGCAGTCCAAGGAATGGGGAATGCACCACCACGATCTGGCACTGGTTCTTTTTCTGCCATTCCCTGTAATGATTCATCTTATATATTCCATCTAAATAACCTATGAAATACTTCTACAATATGCTTGCACATATATCTGTTTCAACACAAAGTTTTTTTCTGTTCCAGGTGAAAGGTTTTCCCATTATAAATATTTAGTAAGCATTTGTTTTATTCTAAAAACATGTACTTCAAGATTTCAAGAATGTGTTCAGCTATGTTCTGTACTGTTTCTGGCCTTTAGGCAGTTAGGATGTTCCCAGGTGCTTGTCCTCGTCTTTCTTTTCACATCTTCCGTCTTGGCCAGAAGGAAGTAAAGTTCTGGCTCTTGGCACTTCACACCACCCTACATATGTATAGGCAACAGGTAAGATGCAGTGTGAAGCCTCTATATGCTGAGGAACTTACAGTCTTCAATGTGACAGAGTTGTCACATTGTCCCTTTTCAGTGCTAGGTCTAAACACCACGTGAACCCCTTTTCCTGCTACCAGTTACTCTTCCACAGTGCCTCACGCTCAAGTTTTAAAAACACTGAGCAGTAGTACTGCGCACTGTTATTCTTCACCCCATCACAACTATATACTCAGATGTTATCTCCACTGGAGCCAGTCAATCACAGAGGTTTCTCACAATAACTGTACCCTACAAAGTCTTATTGCAGACACATGGCACAAACGTGAATTGTGATCTGCATTACTGCCACTTCTCCTGAAGACTTAAAATGTTTAAAATTGGTTGAGCTGCCTAAGAGCCACATTTCACTACTCTATGGCACTGACACAGGCACATTCCCAAACTACCTGCCATCTCTTTCTTCTCCATGGGCTTTTTGCTTCTCTGTTATCTTCCTGTAATTGTGTGTGCCTGTCGCAGGTTACAGTCAATACAGTGAGGCTTTATGCAGGGACACTGTAGGACGGGAATATACTGCCTGAGACCCTTGTCAAGTCACAAGGTTGAACCTGCACCTCTTTTGGCTTGCTTCCAAATTCTTGTCTTTGCACAACTGTAGCACAAGTGCAGGCAATACTTCCATATTGCACCAAGCATATGGATCCTGTATTTTCTTGTCAGCGGGTCAGTTATTGCTCTCAGATGCCTGCATAGACTTCACTTGTTCCAGTGAGTAAGAATCTTATATATCACAGAGTTCAGCTCAAATAGACAGTCACGAGCAAATTGGAAAGGCAGACATACATCCTTATGAAGAGAAGAATATTCCTTGTGATTCCCCTATTTTACAATGTCATACTCATAGTTAGCACCTCATTTAGTGTTTTTAATTAGATCTCCAGCTTTTTTTCAGTCACTACTAAGTCAGTCAAATTCAGATGTAGGTAGTTGTCAGCCATCACATATATACAGTAGACCAGAGAAAAGTTGCATGATTTACTTGAATGTGTAAACTATTTCATTAGTGTATCCAGGAACAGAACTGAAACGTCTCTCTACCTGAATCCCAACTATGGCTAACAGATCGTAGTCCCTGTTCCCAGAAGTAGTTTCTGCCCTTTACTTTTGCTTCCAAAATGGCAACCTCTGTGAATCAGGGTGTTTAAAAAAACTTTGATTTCTATGCCTTCATAATGATGAATCCTGTTTCTGGACACTGGATAACTTGGTCTGCCCCTGCCCACAAACATAAACGCAACCTCATCATATGCAAGACCAACAGGAGAAAGATTGAATTTCTGAGGCAGCCTCCACAGCAAGCTGATTAAGGATCAAGCTCAAAGGCAAGTTACTCATCAAGGTGGTTCAGAGCTTTCAATGATGAGTGAGAGAGAGCTTTGTCTTATCTTACTTGCTTCCTTTGCCAGCTATGACCTACTTCTCCCCTCAGGGTACACAGAGACTCATCTACAAACTCAGTGAATGCCAAATCAGTGCAATTTCACTTCTCTTAATGCTGACATCACCACACATCTGTTCTATCATTCACTTACACTAGCATTTTTATTATCACAGGATCCAGAAGACATGGTATAACTGGCATCATAAGATGCCTACTGCAACAGAAAAGAGGTCTAGGAAAGTTCTCTTTCTGTGTAATATCAGTGCTTTAGCTATTCCATCCTCAAACAAAGCAGGCTGAAATGTTAGGTAAAGGAACTAACAGGAAAAAAACAATAGAGAAGTAGTATTACTTTCCACCTCCTACCTCCCCTTCATAAGTAGCAGCATCAAAATATTGTACACTTTTCATGTGTAAGTTTGTATGACACAAGCACTCAAAAAAATTTTAAGGTTTAAAGGATTTATTCACAATCACTATAAAAATTAAGTCCCAACCCAGAAAATACTTCTGCATTACTTAAATAATTAATGCTTAAGTTTAGTAATTTCACTAAGCATAGTTACTTACTCTCAATCAAAAGGAAAGCATTTAATTAAGTGTCATCAAAAGAGGGGAGAGATTGTGTGTAGTGGGAGTTATAGCTGCTTGTACTACTTTAGACTGATAGATAAATTTTTTTTAATTTGCCCAAAGTCTGTCTAAACACATATATCTCCATGCACACAGTAGTATATCAGTTTTATATAAAGGACTACACTTTAATATTATAATGCAAAAAAATTTTAACAATTTTTAATAAAAAATATGTCCTTAAAATTGTTTCATTGCAATTAAATAACAATAGTGTTGAAAGACAGTGCATTCCAGATTAAGCTAAATATTCAAATCAATGTAAGATTTTGAAAATTTTTAAAAGAAATGGTATTAAAAGATTTATGATATACATAATTATTTAGTCTCTGTAATGAGACAGTGGAGCAGAACAGCTTAATGAAACTATTATCCAAAAACAAGTTGATATTTGGGGAAGAGATAATTGTTTTAGAATTATTAAAGGCCTTAATCTGACAAACACTTGCACATGTGATTTCAGTGGAACCATTCCTGACACTAAAGTATAGTATCTGGATAAGTGTTTGTAGGACTGGAGCCAAATCATACAATTGGACTCAACTAAGAGCCCATTTGCTACCAATAAAATCCGAGTTTGTGAGTGGCTGATTATTATAATTATCATTGTTGGACACTTCAGATTAATTATTTTTTGAAGCAATGTTCAGTCATGAAAATATAATTTGTCCTTTCAGGGACTGACCTCATTGCTGTGGCCACAGCCCCCGAAACCCAAAGCTGATAGATAAAAATTAGTAAAACATAGCAAAATAATAAAACTGAAAGGTGATATAGAAAGTGCTGTCTGAGCAAAGGTCTCATAAAACTGCACCAGTTTCTAGGGATCTGCATTGTGATCCCATTTCATTCCTGCTTAGTGTTCCAGGTATTGCTGGTGCCTAGTATAATACGAGCTGGCTGAGGGTCTTTTTCATCTAAATGGCAAAGACATTCCAGAACAATATTACTATTTGGGTGCCGCTGCTTTCATACTCATTCTAAGGTCTCTAATTCAAAAATTACAACCTGTTGCCTATAGACTTTTAGAAAAAAAAGCACTGGGACAAAATCAGGGGTACCATGAATTGCTGTCATATACAGTTGAAGCTGTTCATTGCCTTACTTTTGTATGTTTAAACCTTGATTCTAAGAGATAAAAAAAGGTAACACTCCTTTAACAAGTGATAGCAACATCATTTCAGGTCCTACCCCTCCCCAGCTACATATATTTCTTTTATAATTCTCCAGGTATTAAATTTCTCACATTTGATCAGTAAAATTGTACAGACGTTTCTCAGGTCTTCTCAGCAAACAGTGCAGATCATGTAGCATAAGGATTTGCCACATGAATTGCCAAATCTCTGAGAAGTAATCATGCTTTGATCACGTCTTATTCTTTTTAAAGATGTTAAGGTATTTTCTTCTGATTGAAGTCTAAAGCTGTTATGGTATGTCAAAAACACCACACCATATTCTGCTCTCAATCAGTTTACTTGGAGGCAAAGGAACCACACTTTATTTACCATGATTTTTACTGGGAAAAGAATCAGATCTGCTGGACAGTTCAAGTAAGGAAGTCAAGGAAAATACCATAAATGGTATTAATCATGACCATTTAAATAGCCAACAGAGAATTAAGAAAGCAGTGCGTGCAGATGAAATATTATCTTGGCCAACAAATGGAATAAAAGAAAGCAATCTAGACTACTGCAAAATTGGTAGCAGTTTTAAGCATTTGAAAGACAAATGACATCAGAGAAAAGACTGGGTTAACAAGGGAGCACTTGAGGAAAATCTAATCTCCGCTGGCATGCTGACTGGGAAGGTCAGCCCAGTGCACACGTTCTCAGCTGGAGCCAGGCTCCCTCTGCCTGGCCAATTGTCCTATGCACTTCAGATACCAACCAAATTGAAGGTGCCTTCACTCTGTCAGCACCTTATATTCTACTAGCTTAAAGACAGCTTCCTTTTCCTTGTTAATTTATGCAGCGTTTCTACAGAGTAAACGCTACAAAGGAGAAAGGTAGTGTTGTCAGACCTTTTTTTTTCCTTTCTGAGCAGCAAAAGGCACTTTAGGAAGCAGTCTAAAGACTTATTTTTAGCACTGCATCCATTCTCAAAAGTAAAGAGTGACATTCTTAAATACATTTTTAATCCAATTCTTTTCTCAGAGAAACTATCTTTAACTTGACACACTATGTTTTGAAGTTTAAAGCAAGCCTCTTGAAAACTGGCCAACATGAACTTTTTATAGTTTACTACTTCAGTTTTCATTTACCTCTAATTTATCTATGGATACATTTTACCTTTACATGTCTACTATAGCCATGAGCAGAGAGGAAACACTCTGTTTCCTTTTCAAAAGGGAAATTTAGCACTAAATTCTAAATCCAGAACCTGGATTCACCCTCATTCTCAGCCAGGACAAGACTCAGATTATTAACTGAAAACACATGACAATCATTTAATTTAAGGCATAAAAATGGCTTATAAAGTTTGTACCTATGTAAACAAGTACTTTCTAAAAAAGACACAAACATTTTATGAAATACCTAACTTCTAAATCTCGCCAACTGATCTGGAAGGTGTAAGAGACTTTACAAATCTCACTTCTTCATAAGAAGATATCTTGCTATTTGATGTCTTTAAAAAAACGTGGTCATTCCGAAGATGCCTTAGGTTATGACACAAGACCTGAGTTTGACTGTGAGATCAGAATGACTAAAATGGTGCAAATTTACCCCAAAAGATCGGTTTTAATTTTAACACAGAAATTTCTATCTTTATTATTTCAGAAGCATCTTTAATTTTTGGGAACATCTTCCTTAACCTTCAAAAAAGTATGTATTTTTTTCCGCCAATCTCATTGTTTTTTATTTTTATGTTTAGTAGTCTTAAACACTTTCAGATACACTTCAGAGTTTTGACTGTGCTCAACAGGACTATGTATCACCAAACACAATTCTATGGCAACGAATGAAGCAAAAGGCCAAAACTTACTTGAAGACTAATGTGTTACGAACCTTATAATATGCACTGATTTCTTCCCCATAGGTTCTACTGCAATAATATTAATGTTATCAAAGTTTTGAAAAATAATTTTTCTTAATAATTTTTATGAACAATTAAAAAAGATATGAACCATATTTCCCCAAGCGTTACTATACATATTTACAATCTACTCAAATTTAAACTTTTAAAGTAAACTATAATGTAAAATGCAAATGCTGCAATATTTATACATGCATGCATGCACGTGTTTGTCAGCCTAAGATGTTAACATTATGCAAATATTCTGCTCATCATTGACGCATTTTGATCACAAACACAGCATCTGAATTGTTAAACAGCCCTGGCATTGATAATAAATTTAGTTTTCTGTGCTATCCAGGCCCTTAACCTCAAAATCTTTAAGACCTGTTTTCTATATTGTCATCTCATGAGATACTTCTCATACTAAATAGTCTTGAGCAGGAGTTGTCAGATTTTACACAACTTTTAATGAGTAATTAAGTAGGATGAGCTTGTGGTTAAATAATGGAGTTAGGATAACGCATTTTGTCTTTAATTACTGGCTTTGCAATAAACTTTGAGCAAGCCCTTCTTTGCCTCAGTTTTCCACATCACAGCAAATGGTAACAATACTTCACTAGCTCGTGGGTTTGGCTTCAGAATTCTTCTTCTTTTCACTATGTACTGATAGGAAAGCAACCTGTTCTTAATTTGAAACAGAGACTCAGTGCTGCCCTTCATCAGCACATGGAATTCTCATTTATGTCAACAGGAGTTGCATTAAATACACTGAGCCTAAAAGTAGATGAATATACTTAGCCTAAAAGTAAATGAAAAAAAAGGAATGGAAAGAAACTCATGGTTTCTCCTTGCCTCCTCTTAAAATATCTAACAGTTCATGGCAGGAGACACATAATCATAAATAAAAATATTTTTGATGGAAGGCAAGAATTGCAGCCTGGGATAAATGAAAATGGAGAAAAGTGTAGCAGGTCCATCTGTAGAGTACATTTAGCTCTGCTGCAACAGCACCATCATAAAAAAAATTGTTGCAAATGCAAAATTCACTCACCATAATTTATTATGCTCTTGTACACATTTGTCTCAACATAAAACAAACCTTAATGGCCTCAGCATTTCAACTTTTCACACAATTTCCAGTTTCCACACCAAGAAAACATCTACCATCTTCTCCTATACAAGTGTTCAGCTAAAATAAAAATGTCAGAAATTTAGGAAAAAAAAAAACCTTTAAAAGCTCAAAATTAATACAAGGTTGGTTTTGCTCAGATATATCTATGATGCAAGAACAGAATCTACTAGAGAAGATTTTTTTTCCGGAGAGAGATTACTATGAGTACACAGTTTTAACATCCTACTTTGATCTGAAGTAAAAATTGTCACAGCACAGAAAAAAACCCAAACAAACAGAAAAGAAAATAATCAAGGAGCAGCTGGTTGGTCACTGCCAAGCTCAGGGAGGCAAATATCCCTACAACAAGCAGGCACATTTTAAAATTTGCCATTGCTTAGCCATCTACAGATAATGAGATTTGACAGTTCTTTATGGAAGGCAAGCAGGAGCTACAATTCTCCATAAATAGGCAATAATTACTCAATCCAATGATAGCAGCCTTGTAAATTTGGAAAACGGTAAGTGTAGCTGCCGATGTGTATGAATTGGTCTTTTATACTGTTATACTGCCTGTATGCAGTCATTTAAAGGTCTGCCTGTCCAAGTGATGTTTTTTCCCTTCAGTGTGTCTGTCACTGAACAGCAGACAATTCTTGACTGGAGAAAGATGTTCCTTCTGAAGGACAGGAGAGTTTAAAAACAAACGTGCAGACTACATCACAATCCTACCAAGAAGCAGATTACCAGATGCAGAAGAACCAGAGCAGACGACAGTGGTATTTTGACATCATCATGCATATGTTCTCTTTTTCCTCATAAAACAGTCAAACGGTGAGTTCTCTCATGCTTTTCCAGTTTTAGCATTCTTCCAAGGAACAAAGAATTTAGGGCCTCTACTTGTTGACACAGGATATGTACAGCTTAAGTATGACTTTATACCTTCACCTTTTTGCTTATGGCTTTCCAAAGCACCAGAAAACATTGTATCTTATGCATACCCAAAATTCTGACCTGCTATTTTTTGAACCAGTGGCAGACTTTGTATGTCTCTTAAAGGTTGTATCTTTATTATGCATAGCAAAGTTTTTGTCTACTGTAAGCAGTTGTTCAGTAATGCTGACTCCTACCTCTTACCATTACTAATAGCTTAGACTGTGAAATGTTTATGATAAAATAAGTTAAAACTGATCTTAAGACAAGTTTCAGAACAGTATTTACATGCATAATATTTAGAAAAGTCTTTCAGCTCCACATCCTATTCATAAATTGATGCTATTTTCACTAAATCAAGCTTTCCCCTAACATATACTTACTACTTATATTTTATTGGTTGCACTTTATTTCTATCTTGTGTATGTTGGCACGTTTGTACTTCTCTTAGCCATTTCTAGTTTACGCTATTTTTTCAGATGCAACACATATTTTATGCCTTTTGAAGTATGGTATTAACAAAGAAGCAGTTCAAAATTATTTAGTACCCCAAACACACAATGTGGTGAAAGCATCTTCACAGCGACTACAGTAGCAAGCATGTCATCAGCATGTCAAAATATAGAGATGGACAAACACATTTAGAAACAGACATACTTTATGCTGGATATGAAGGATAAGAATTACATTAACAACCTACTGGTCATGCAACCACAAAAAGCTATGGAATCAGTAAGGAGGGCACTAAAGGAACACTTTTAGTGCAGCAACACTTTCAACGCACAAAACCAAGAGAAGGTAAACGACGAACCACTGAGCCAAAAATAAGGAAACAAACTTTTACCACAGTTTTGGGTGGGGTGTTTTTGTTTTGGTTTGGAGTGGTTTGTTTATTTGTTTGTTTGTTTGGGTTTTTGTTAATACAAATTTTCTCCGTTCTCCCCGGCTCTGTCCCTATGCTGTAACTCAGCGCGCCTGAGATGCAACCGAGTTTCCAAGCAGCGCGGGCCGATAGGGATGCCTCTCCAGGCGGGCACTGAGATGCGCGGGGGGAGCTGCGGCGGTGCGGGGTGCGCCGGCCCGGGCCCGGATCGAGACACAGGCACCTGTGTCAGGACACAGACACCCCAGTCCCAGAGCGCTGCCGCCTCCTGGGAGAGCGATTTATTTACCGCCTTTCCTCCACCCGAGGGGAGATCTGTTAACGATTAAATCAGCAGCGACCGCACATCAAAGCCCTGTCCCCGGAAGCAAAGGTGAAGATTAACGTCCCTGCGGATCGCACCGAGTTTCTGCTCTTGCAATCGCTTTAACTACCCCCGAAACGGCACATCACACAGCGACCCTCCCGGGCACCGGACCGGGCACCACAATGGCCAGGCACCTACAAACGCTTTACAACCCGCCAGCTGATTAAATAGCGATGAAACGTATTTGAAG